>JAIPMN010000322.1:23564-57790 GCA_020650975.1 Apostichopus californicus
ATCTTAGCATGGACATGGTTTCTATACATAGACAAGTTAAAGGGGGGGGGGGGGGTTGGATTATTATTTTACTTTGGCATTAATTGTTGGTCACTGCAAATATGGAATTGCTATACGAAGCCTGTATCATGGATCAAGAAATTGGTGTGTGTTTGAGAGTGGGGGGTAGGGGGGCTTGGGGATGGAAGATTTTGCAATGTCTTGAAGGGTACTCATGAGGGGGAGGTAAGATAAATTATTTAAAGGTCCTTAACTATGAATTTGCTATTTTCTGGAACATTTAAAAAGTTTTTTGTAAAACTTCAGCATGAACTTGTAAAGTATGCCTGCTCTCCAAACAGTCTGATCTATATTGTTGAAGAGGTCAGTATTTAAATCCAGGCTATGGTAGGAAATAAAATATAAAAGATATAAAAAGAGACAATTGTTTACTGTGTGACAACTAGGCTTGTGAGAAACATGCAGTTCAAACACTAAACATTTATGGAAAGGGTGTTCTACAAAAAGGAGTCAATTTGCTCAGGGCACCGAAATATAAACACAGGGCCACTTAAATCCTATGCCCTAGCCCCGTAAATTTTGGGGAAACGTTGGTGCAATAAAAGTGATATTCCAGGTTTTTCTGCATACCTGCCAGCTATAACGCTTTGACAGCAAGTCTTGTGATTTAATGCATGAGTGATGTCAAGGTGGTTTTTTCCAAATCTTGTGCAAATTCTTAAAGCTTTAGAATGTTAAAATGAGTTTGATTTGAATTTAGAATATTTTGTAAAGTCTCCAGGCTTTGGGCACTAAGTTTATACTTGAAACCCTCAAGGTTTACATCTTTGGAGGGTTGGCAGATCTGTATTGCATATTTTGTACAGTTAGGTTGCTGATTTCATGTAGACTACTGTCCCAAGAATTTTCCGGGATTTCTTTTACTGGAATATGACCTTTGTACATTTCAAGTGTACCAGAACTTTTTCAAAAATTAGTTAAATGGCCATGAAAAATCTAAAGTTAAAGGAAATGTTTTGGATTCATTACAGAAGCCTGTAAGTATGGCCATATACCTTAAAATAGAACCACATAAACCACATAAAGAGAATTACTTTGAAACTGCTTTGGAGTATCTCATAGCTACATTCCGGTCAACTCGTTATTTTTTAGAAAATGAATAGGGAAGATTTATATTGCCTTACCCCTTCCCCCATTCCTAGCTACGCTTCTGCTATTCATTCCCAAGGTCGGACAAGGAAAAAGCAACATGGCATGGGCTATATGTTGATCATGTTTAAAAGCAGGGTATAAAAGCAGAAATATTCAAAATTAGTATATAGAACAAGTAGAGATCATCTGCCATGTGTAATAGTTTAAACTTCATTATATGTGAAATATTAATACTCCAAGGCCTGTTCATATGCAGAGTCTAATTAAGAATTCATAAGTGGCGGTTCCAATTCAAACATGGGACCTTCACCAACTTTGGCCATTTTTAGCACCTGTCCATTTAGAACTGTCACATGCCCGGTGGTGTGCCATACGAAGCTTTCGTCTAGCACTTTTATCGGCTAAAATGGTCAAAACATAGAAATACGTACAAAATGTCAGCTGACTTCACGGTTGTTGTGTAGTCTAGTTTGTAGTACTACTATTAACAAGTCAGTAATCACCTCAATAATGTTGGATGCGTTCATGAAGTGTCAGTATCAAACACGCACAGACCGGCAAACAGCTGCAAAATGTTTGACAAGTTCGACTGAGAAAACGAGGGTATTAATGTATGTAATCCTGCCGAACATTGAGTAAGTATTGAAAAAATCTGTTGTTATCAGTTGCCGATCAAATGAGTAATAGGGGTAGGTTAGGCCTAGTCTAACAATAATCGTATAGGGCTTTTGCTACTACATTAGCCTACATTGACGCACGCCCCTCTACATTAATTGTGTTATGTGCTACAACATGAAGATAATACATCAGCCTAAGTGGGTCAATAACATCAGTAAGTCACAGGAACGGTGTAATCATGTTTAAAGATAGCCATATCCTGTGAGTTTATTAAAGTTTTAACATCTTAGAATAAATTGCAAAGCCTAACAGTTGTTGGTCAGTTTTAAATATGCAAATACATGTCAGGCCTCAGTTACTGTTCATGTGTTTTGGCTAATTAGTAATCATAACGAGGTAATAATTTACTGACCATGACTTGTTTAGTATCCCTATTAATTTTCAGCATAGTAAAATACTGATAGTTTCTGTTTCTTTTGTGTACAACATGCATTTGTTCACCAATTCATGCTGCAAAATTAAAACAATTTCTTCAGTAATTTTCAAAAATTTAACAACATGTAGTATACACTTTATCTTTTCTAAAATATTAATTTCTCCCAAGGTTCTCACGTGATAAGAATAAGAAATTACAAGCCTGCAACTTTCAAAAACTGTAAAGTTTGAAGGGATTCTGTGTATGAAATTTTGGATGTAAGCCAGAATACTTGACCTGATGCAGAATGTAAACCAATTTAGATTTTGGAAAAATCTCTTTGATTTTCTGTGGTAAAACATTTTCAAGACGCATCTTACAAAATGTCTGAAAAGACAACTGAAGGTGTTCCTGCCTTAAATGTTTATCAAGTTGCTGCCGATATCGGGAAAGACTTTGAAGGATTGATTGAGAAATTTGGAAGCGATGGTTTCCGGGATATAATGCCCAAAATTATTAAGAGTCTTGAACATTTAGAGGAATCAGTTAAAAATGCCGAAACACTTCGGGAAAATGTCTGCAACTTGGAAGAACAACTACACAGATTGGAGAAAGAATCTGAACAAAAGGAGAAAGAGAACATCCAGTTGATTGAGGTTAGTGTAAAAACAGATGTTATTGTGATAATTTATTGTTTGATCAATGAATCTAGAGTAGCTAAAAAGGCTGGATTTTTACTCTCTTGGGACTCAAAACAGGCTGTTAAGCAACCTAGGCAGACATTGTACAGAATATAAATTGTAATTCAGATGCACAGTAAAGTAATAATTGTTGTGTATACATTCTGTTTTCATGTGTACATATTAACATCATAAAATATATATCATACATATTGTACATCGGAAAGGTATCATTCATTGCTGTGTACTGACGTATAATTGCTATATGTACAGCAGTACTTATTAATTATGTGAAGATGGTTTTAATTTAAATCTACAGGGTCACAGTTTTCAAATAGGTTACTGTTCTCTCCCTCTTCCTCACCTTCCCCTACCAATCCCCCTCCCCTTTTCTTTGCTTTCCCAACTTATGTGCCATTTTCTCCCTCTTTCCATCCCCGCCCCTTCCTCCTTTCTTTGCCTTCTAAGTTTATGTTCCCCTGATGTGGGGGGGGGGGTGGGGGGGAGGGGCTGAGCCTGGGTCCACCTGGTCCAAAGGTAAAATGTGATCTGGTAGTTAATAGCCATCCATTAGAAAATATAGAGGCCATTCACGATATATGTTGTGCATCTTCTCAGTGATTTTAAGTAGCCATGTTGCCTTTCAAGAGTTCCATTTGATGGAGTTGTCGTGGTTTGAACTTGTAAATTCATAATATATAGAATTCATCTTTTGACTGTGAAAGACACATTCTGCAGTCCAGTTTAATCACACACAAACTTGATGAATACGTATATACTCTGGCAACATTTAATTAACCCTTTCAGTGCCTACAGGGTTCCTATAATCTTATGATTTTGATGAAGTCTTTTAAGTATATACAAAGATCGAGCATTTAATTAAAGTTTAGCTTATCAAATATTGACATGATGGACACAAGCTTCTTTTGTAAACGTAACAAACGTCAGTTTGAGTTTGAGAGGGCCTACCTAGATCCTGGACATGTCTTTCACTTGAAATACATTTGTTTGACTTGCCCCCTAAGGCATGTTTGAAGACAGTGATCATTGTATAAATTTACCCAACAGGAGTTTAATTTTGTCTGGGGTGTGGATGAATAAAGAGGGCAGCCTTTACCTATCTGTTGCTCCCTTGATGTTTCAGTTGCCAAACCCAAATTGTACTATGGTATCATAATTTCGAAGCCTTTTTGGGGGGTTTTTGCTTGACAGGAGGCAGAAGAAGCTGCAGAAAAGAAGAGAGAGGATGATTTATTTTGGATGAAACAACTCTCTGAGTTACAGAATGAAAACTCCCTTCTAAGGAACCAAATATCAGAGAAGGATGGCATTGCTGTCAAAGAGAGAGGTTAGTTGCTCTAAAATTTGTTGCTTTTTGCTTGATTTTTTTTGTCCGCTTTTCTCAGCAACTGCTTTTACAGTACATAGACTGTGTGCAGACTATGGATAAATGTTTACAGTCTTGTCAGGTAAGGGATGATTGGAAGAGGAGGGGGAGGGGGGTGGGGGGGGGTGGGGGATGAAATCTTTATCTTATTTGTAACATATTGGTAAGGGTATAATTAGAGGAAATCTTCAATACATCAGTCAAACTTTCTTTCACTCAAAAGGACTGTTGGGTGAGGGATTCAAAAGTAAAACATTTTCCATTAAGCATGGCAGTATTGGCAATAACACAAAGCTGTGTTTAGATGATACATTCCATACCTTTCGAGTTATTAAGAGGAGTATATTTGGAATTGAAGAAATTTGAACAGAAATTAAAACTAAATCAATAACTTTTACATATGAACAATATTTATAGATCCTGAGTCGGTCGGAGAGAAATTCAATTAATTCACATTTGTCCTTGTCTGTTAAAAACGAAATTGAAACCGAAAGAATAGTTTGAGAACTGCTTTGACATTTCATTTTACGACTGACTGAACCTATGAACTCAGCACACTTTATATGTCGACAAACGATCTTCAGTCTCGTTCATTTCATTTCCTCACCAGTCCAAGAACAGGAAGCAGTGAAGGTTTTGATGATCATGAGACAAACCGTTGACAAACAACGTAATCAACTGAGAACGTTGGAAAAGGATGCTACCCAAAAAGCTGCAGACATTGATGCTGTAAGGAAAATGAGAAATAACTATTGCTTTAAGTGAACATTTATGTAGCCATTGCCGTCTTTACAGCGTGTGTTTAAAGGTTGTGAAGACTCGCACAAAAAGAACGTGTAATGCCGGTAATCTGACCTAGTTTCGAATGAGGTGTAACAGAAGTGTTAGACACCACCATCGATCCCAGAAAATATGCACACACAGCTTGCTACCTTCGGTAATTAGACACTAGTGTATAGTCAGTACATACAGCTGCAGTCAATACCCACAGCACAGTGTTCAAACGATACAGCGATGGACATCTCAGGTCCAGCTAAAGATAACAAGGTATCACGTTTCATTACTGTCTGCATTTTGTAGCGACAAGCAGAAAACTTCACTTGCAAGCAATGGAAAAGTAACTTTTTCAGAGCACGGCACGCGATTTGGGGCGAGTCTTCAATGCCTTTAACATACATTGATATATCACCAAGAAAGAAAGAACTGACCAAAAGATATCTGTTTTATGTAGAATGCAGATGTCCCATGTATGTTGAGGTCAAGAAGCTTGTTATCGGTGGAGCTTCACCCTATACAAGACCTTTAATATGTGTAGATTCCGACGCAATCACCGACCACCGTCATTGATTGATTGGTTTATAATCCTACTGTATATCTAATCCCCCTGTATTGTATGCAATAATTAACTTTTTAATATTCAGCAGTCTGCTTCCATCAACATGGTTGGTGTAGGCTGGGTAGATTTAAGTCATCTCGTATCAGTTTTCTGCAGAGACGGAACTCCAAACCATATTGTGGCAGACTCACAGTTTCCAACATTGGAAAATAAACTCTGCTACACAGGGCCAGTTATCGGGCTATCGGCTAGTTAGCGTGTTGATCAGTGATCTTCACTGTGATTCCTTGTATGTTTATACAGAGAAGAATTCAATTCAGTTCAATTCAATTTATTTTATTAATCAAATTCAGTGGTGCAGTACAAAATACCATGGTGGGAAATAGAGTTTATTAACCAAATTATTAATATAATTATAGAAAACATAGCATGTACGAGAATACAGTAAGGTTAATTTTGTCACTGAAACGATAGGAAACCAGAGAGAAAGGTTCAAAGAAACAGTTTGCGATGTTCCGGTTATTTAAATAAACCAACTATTGTAAACTGCCCTAGGGTAGTGCAATGTAAAGTAACAAAAAGGAATAAGCTTTTCAACAATTTTATATTCTCATAAATAATACTCTTGAGATGATAATGTCATCCACCATTGTTTGAACATTAATTACCATTATAACTTTTAGGAAAATGTAGATTACTAACATACTACTTAGGAATATGTAAAAGAATGTGCTGTTTTAATTTGATTGTTTTCTATGTGAATAGTTGCAACAGCAGGTGGACAGACTCGCTAAACTCAATCAGAATCTCCATCAGAAGAACGAACTCATCCAGTCTCATGCTCAATCTCTGATGAAAGAAAAATCACAAATCATGACCGAGATGAAGGCCATGGAGAAGGAGAATCCTTCTCAAACTTTGACCTTTGACCCAAAGGAGGATCCTGCAGAAACTCAGACTCAGGTAAGAGACGAATTGCCGGCAATTTTGCTTTGCCATTTTTAAAATTTATAATTTATTTTGTTCTTGTCTTTGGTGTTTCTTTTTGCTTTCTGGCAGTGTTATGTTTATTCCAAGCGTGTTTAATGGCATAGAGAAATATTGTAGATGTCCAAAAAGAAAAAAAAAGGGGGGGAGGGGGGTTGCAGTTAACAAGCTAAAGATGGAAATTTATGTCACTTTACTTTTTATGCCAATATTTCAGGCTCCTAGCAATTAAAAAAATAAGAGAACAGAAAGAAAGAAAATCTTTGTCAAAAATAAGTTGTTTTAGTTCATTTGATTTGTTAATAGTGATTATTAATTATAGGCATTGCTGCACTGTTCCTTTCTGTTGCTTAATGCATTTTCTCATACAACCATTGGAGGGTTTGGTGGAGGGAGAGAGAGAGAGGGAGGGGGGGTATGGGAGAGGCAGGCCGGGGGGGGGGGTACATTTCCATTGCTTCAAGTCCTAGTGTATGGGATTGTGATCTTCTGTTACAAGCAGTCTTGCTTTATATGCAATTAAATAATTGTCAATTATTATTATTTTTTCGGGTTAGGCCAATAACCAACAATCCGTAGATGGTATGATCTTGATTGACCCCAAGGATCCCAATCGCCCAAGGTTCACCCTCCATGAGCTATACCACGTTCTGGTAGAACGAGACGAACTCAAGTTGAAACTCTTCCTGATGGAGGAAGACTTGAAGAGGTAAGTGGCATGAACCCAACTTTCTGTTGGTCTTCTAGCCTCAAATATGTTAGAGAGATAAGAAAAGTGGTCACCCATGCAAATCACTCTTAGCCTTGTATTTATTCCCTCTCTTATGCTTGACCCTCATTTCTAGATTCAGTTGTCTAATATATTCTATCATCCGTTCCTTTTTTTTCCAACAGCGAACAAAAATCTAGTGACAAAGGAAAAGAGTCACCAGCAAGTGATGAGCAAAAATCAGAATCATCTATTTCAAAATTGTGAGTATTGACTTGGGTCAAGCCTTTTATCAAAGTTATATCAATAACATATAAAAAAATGATATAAACGCCTAGAATATATGCAAGACAAAAAAAAAATGCAGTTTGTAGCTTATGATGTGTACTGTAACAGCAGTAAGTTTGTACCAGTGTGCCAATGCTGTGGCTGTGTGTAAAATTAAAAAAACTCACTTTATGTTGCAACATTATAAAATCCTGGACATGTTAACAATATATTTTATTTTCGTTTTCATTTAGCCTAATACTTTGCAAATTTTGTACTAAGTGTGTAGGATTTCAATCTGTGGATATGCAATCTATGTCTACTATGTGTGGGAGCATTAACCTTTTTTTTTCAAGAACACCCCTTTTTCTATCTTTTCCTCTGTAGTTTTTCAAGTATATTCAAAAGTTCCAAGAAGAAAGCCAAACCTATCGTAAGAGAGACCAGCTCTGGCTCGTCAGAAAATAACTGGGAATTTCTTGAAAAGAAGGATGCTCCGGCAGCGGCCATCTTGGATGATGATTCGGAAGAATACGATCCCGAGAAATCTCTCGCCAAGTTTTTTGAGAAGGCGAACAACCCTAAAGACGATGAGCTGGAAATGAGAGAAATGGTTGAGGATCATTTCTCGAACGACGAAGAACTTTTATCTTCAGAAGAAGGAGAGGGTGTAAATGGGAAGGATAAGGAGATGATACAGGGCAGCACAGCGAGGAGGAAACTGTTCCTAGAAGACGAAGGAACGGATGTAGATCATAGAGATGAAAATCATAACATGAACAATAACCAGAGCAGAGAAGAGACGAACGGACAAGGAGTTTCAACAGAGGATGGACAGGAGAGGCAGCAGTCCTCGTCTTCTTCTTCTGAAGATCAGAGAGAGGAATGTGGGGAAGAAGCATCGCTCCATTCGCAACAATCATCTCATGATTCTGAGACAAACGAAGGTGAAATAGAACGCTCCTGTGATGTAGTCGAGTTGTAACGGTTTGCTAACAGTTTGCTAACGGTTTGCTAACAGTTTGCTAACGGTTTGCTAACAGTTTTATTTTATTTTTATTTTGGTTTTCATACTTGTACAAAAAGTTCCTTTCCTTTTTACTCTGATTTCATAGCATACCAAAGTTTCTCGCATTGGCAGTATTAATAGATAGCACGGTTTGTATTCTGTAGTAATGTAGGAATTACTGTTTAGTAATTTGTGAGAGGGTAACAGGTGTAATGGATAAATATGGGACTATCTATTCTTGTATGGTATGTTACTAGTATGCAGGGTTAGTTCTTTAAGCGGTGTTTCTGGGACAAGGGTATATCCAGTAGTGTGAGGTACGTGTTGTTCCTGTTTGCTCAATGGATGGAAGTCCTTGTTATAGGTCTTCTCAAATACTGGGTATTTTCTACTGCAGCATTTCTACCAGTATGAGGTATTTTGGGTATGCTATTTTTACTTTTCAAAAAGAACCATTTTGTTGTATTTACTCTTTTGTGTTTAAAATAGTTTACTTCATATTCCCAGGTCATAATCGATATTAATTTAGACACCCTCCTTACAAGCCTGAATAAACCGTTATTTAATTTCAAATAAATGACAATTGCATGTTTCGTATTGGTCTGTAGGATTTAACGATGACAGTTTGAAACTGGTTTGCAATGTCTGTTTTGAAGAAAGTGCCTCATTTTGTATAAAACAAGAAATAATAATCTATGTTGTCTAAATGTAAAGCGAATAGAAAACTCATACCTCAGAGCCTCTAGAATAATTATAAGCAATAAAAATGTTTAAAAACTGGACGGTACGTTAGTTAGGTAAAGCATTCTACATGTTTCCATCATAAACTTTCATGTTTTCGTAATGTTTTTGACTTTCAATTTGTACAAATGGTTATTTTGAAATGTGACTTGGGACAAAAAATGTCTGAAAAAACTGGTATCATGTTCTATGTTGTATCAGTTCAAAGAAGGTGTACTTTGGTCAGTGGTTCATATATTAAAGGAAAAATTAATTATTTAATTTGCAGTAGTTTATATGTGTTTTAATGTAAGAATTGTTGGAATTCAATTTTTGGGGGTATTTTATATTTTATATTCAAACTGTACATTTTAATATTTCCTTTTGTGTTACTTGAGTATATGTGTTAGACATATGCATTTTATCATCTGCAATTTGTAAGGTGCTTTAAGAATCATATATTATGAAGCATGGTTATTAATATTTGGTAAGTTATGCAAAAATGCAACATTTTGTACATTTTCAATCAGGATCGTACAATGTACTGTACGTTCTGAAATAAGTCACTTTTGTACCAATTTTTTTAAATTTGTTCTGAGGTTTCAATTTCTGAAACCTGCAGATGAAACACTTCATGTAGACAAAACGTTTCAGTCAAATATTATTGTAAACACCTTTGAGAGCCAGAGCAAAGCTATTTCTTGGTAGAAGTGAGGTCTCAAGCCATGACCCGGGGATAATGTCCCTAGGATGTCCCACCAACAGTACCAAGCAGACTTTAATTTAGTTCTGACTTGTACTCATATTTCACTTGCCTTTTCTCATTCTCTGTGATTTGTACTCATTCTGTGGGTGTGTTTGAAATCTAGTTGAGACAATTATGCAAATAGAGTAGTTTCTTGTAGTTTCTTCGGGTGGGGGGGGGGAAGTGGGCGGGGGAGCTGCCCCCCAGAGATTTCCACTTCATGAAATGAATGTAGGGAACCGCCTGGAGAGTATGCACTATTTGAGTTAGTTTTCAGCGAAATTTTCACATCATTTCTTCTGATTTCATTACTTGGTAGTGTACGACATCAAGATTCTAGGCAGGTGTTGTAGGAATGGCGTTATGCTTCTCCCCACTCCCACCCCCCCCCCAAGGGATTCTACCCAGACTACAGCCATGTTGTACTCACTCACCCACAGATCTGTGTACATACTCTTACCAAACTGAATTCTACTTGTATCAAAACTGTTGTACTTGTACTACAGGTCTGGTGCCTAGTACATGTTAAACAAACTTCTTGTTACAATACTAGACAAACACCAAGGTCACTGGGATATATCATTTACCAGTTCATATTTCATTTGGTCTCAAAATGTCTTAGTAACAACAGGACCAGTAAATTTGTGTACCCGGTTAAACGTTGTTACTATACTATACATTGTGTCTAAAAAATGGTTTTAGATTTGTACATTTCTGAAATATCTGGTCTTCTAACTTTGCTCCAGTCAAAACCTCTTTTATTCGATTCACTTTCTGAACGAGCCAATTTGTTAGATTCTAAAAAGTTTGTAAATAAGTACTTCCTTTTCCTCTAACATTGTGTTCATTCTTCATGTACTATATGTACACAGTACTGTTTTGTACATTATATTTGTTACATATATTTATATTTTTGAAACCTCAGAACTCTATTTTCATGGTCATTAGTATTAATCCCAAATTTGGCAGGAATGTCACTTAATGGTCACCTGTGCTCAACTGTCACAAGCATGTGACAAGCATGTGACAGCTTGTGACAGTAAAAGTACTTTGAAAACTTTGGGGCTAATACTGATTGACCTTTCAGACTCTTAAAGTGCACTCCAATGCCCGAAATCACCGTTTGAACTCGCAAATAATATGATCAATATTTATCTTGTGCCTGTACATAAATATTTAATACTATACTGTATAAATAGAAACTCAAAGATGTGTAAGTATTAAATTTTAGGCTTTTCAGAATATATTTACTGTCTCAGAAACCAACCCTTAATTCAGCCAGATTGCAAAGAATTTTAGGATCAGTATAATTAGTGTGCAGGACACTACTGTGCAAGCAGTGTGTGTTTGCAGTGTGAAGCCCAGAATGGAGATGCATTGATTGGCAGTGCAATCCAAGGTCCATATCTAGAACTATTCAGATCTCAAAATGATTTTTACTGATTGCAAATTGTAAAATTTCCATGAAGATGCTTCCTTTGCACGTAAAAATATACTTTCAGCAGTTAATTGGTTTCTTTATTTGAGGAAAATAATGTTAGGTTATATGCAAATTAGGTTAGGCCTGTTGTCAAGCTACTGTAGTCATAGGTTAAGTCCATAGTTGTGATACCAAATTACCAAGATACGCTTTTCCTCAGACGAAATGAGGTTTTGAGCTCAATGATTTTTCATGGTTAGAGAGAAATTGTTGCAAATACAGCAAAGTTATGTGAGGAAAATAATGTTAGGTTATATGCAAATTAGGTTAGGCCTGTTGTCATGCTATTGTAGGCATAGGTAAAATCCTTAGTTGCCATACCAACTTACCAAGATTCACTTTTCTTCAGTCAAACTGAGTTTTTGAGCTCAATGTTTTACATGGCTAGAGAGAAATTATTGTTGCAAGTGCAGCAAATTTATTGCAAGATTTAAAAATTCAAGAATAATTCCACATATTGATTAGATTTCAATGTTCCAAAAGACAATGTTTTCACATGAGGGAAGGAAAGTGCCTGAATTTAATAGACCCAACCAAAATATTACAATTATCAAATAATAAATATTTCTTCAGTGCAATAAATTTGTGATTTAAGCAATAGTAGTATTAAGTTAACATATTTAATAGCCTCAGTGAATAATTTTTAGCATGACACTAGTAAGACTCTTTCTTTGATTAGAAAGATTGTACACTTTTCATTTTTAATATACTTTTTATATTTTCTTTCTTTTGTCTAAAATGCTGATACTGGAAACATGACAGTTACTCTGAAAGAGAAAATGTACAGAAACTAGCAGCAAATCTTGGAATTTTCTCACTTCTTTTCAATGTCATCTCATCAAAAGTTACTCCCTTCCTAACACCCCCTCCCATCCCCTCCTCTCCCACCCACCAATCATACTCACTTACATTCAAGAGTAAACCAAAAACAATAGGCTTCTTGTACTGAACATTTCACAACTACATACTAAATATGAGATTGTCCAAGCTCCCCTTCTTGAGATATCGTGTATACAAGGTTTTCACAATTTGACCACTGGTGAACCCAAATGACCTCCACCAAGAACTATAGGCTTCTTGTACTCAATGTGGTTCATGTAAATATTACATATGAGGTCTGCCCAAGCTTATCTCCTTGAGATATTGTTTACAAGGTTTTCATAATTTGACCCCTGGTGACCCCAAATGACTTTTGACCTTTCACCAAAAACAAAAGGCTTCTTGTACTCAAAGTGGTACTTCTACACACTAAGTATGAAATCTGCCCAAGCTTCCCTTCTTGAGATACCGTGTTTACAAGATTTTCACAATTTGACCCATGGTGACCCCAAATGACCTTTGACCTCCACAAAACACAATAGCCTACTTATACTCAATGTGGTACTGCTACACACCAAATATGAAATTGGTCCAACCTTCTCTTCTTCAATACACTCCTCCCCCCCCCTCCCCCTCTACCAAATAAAGATTGGAGGAGGGGCAAGAGCAAAGAAAACATTTCTTCAGTCAATAAAAAAATAGTCCTTTTAATAACCACATCTTTATACTACTGATCAATTTATTTGATATCTCAGAATAAGAAATCACACAATATTTGAAAATGTTGAAGGTTTGCAAAGGTTGTAAGTTCACAATTTATATGAAGCTGTGAAGTAATACTAGATTTGCAGCTTTGGACAAAAATTAGTTTTAATGCCATAAATACACTTTACTGTTATTAGACAGTTACATTAAGAGACATGACCAATTGTAGAATTACTGTATATTCCTTTGTTTTTTAATTAAATTGTTAATTGCAGAGGTAAATGAGTAATGTTTACACATAGATTTGTAATTTTGAAATCATTAATTTTCTTTTGAATCCTATTTGATAAATTGATGGAAAAAAAAAACTGTAAAAACTATGAAATTAACAGTTTAGTATTTATTTTCATATTCATAACAGAGAAAACACAAAACCAAAGAAAAAAAACTGTGCTGTGCTTCGCTACCTGTGCCAAATATATTTAATATCATTTTGAAGATCATGAGTATTGGCCCCAAAAAATTGGCCCAGAAAAGGTTGCAAAAGTATATTTTTTTAAGATTGGCATTTCATACATAATTTCAAGATAATATTCACAAAAGATATCTGAGGCAATTGAGGGTGGGGGGGGGGTGGGAGGGAGTGGGGCAAGGAGGCTTTGAGGGGTGGTGGTGAATACTATTTAAAATATGAATGTGATTGTTCGACCAATACAGATGCTCTTATAAAAATTGACTCATATACTACTATACACAAATGATATCCTATGAAAATGAATAATATTTAACACCAATTTTGTGCATGCTACTAAAGAAATTGCAGTCTATTTCGAGATGCTATACCCAAACATGTAGCCAAAAATACTGATTTCATTAAAAATATGATGAACAATGGAAGAAAAAAATATTTGCTTAGGTCATAAAATCTAAGTTATACCATTTTTCACAAACTTTAATGTCATGTGACCTGTGATTTGAGGTAAAAATGACATTTGCAAAATAAATCTGTTTATGACATTTGTCTGTTCATCATTATTATAAAATACTTTTCAACAACTTCCATCGATATATCACACATTGTGGATATTTCTGGGATAAAATTCTTCTCAGACATGAAAATTCATATCAATATTTATAATTTTGATATAGAAGAGAGTTGGCTTATAGACCTCACAACAATTTTTAGTAATTGCCACATTTTCTTCTTGCAATTTGTTTCTCTTCTTCGATCGTGTGTTCACATGATTCACACAGTGAAATTAGTATGCGAACAGATGACCTTTCACCTTTAATCAAACTAACGTGTATATACAAGGCACATATAAATGCATAAACAGCTCTGAACAAAACTCTGCCTGTATTACTTACCATTTTATGGCAGAAACTGTACATTTTAGCAAATTTTGCAAGAATAAAACTGCTCAAGAAATGAAACACTTTGTAAAAATTGTCACGAATCTCATTCATTGGTATCATCGACCAAAGCTCTTTCTGACAAAACGAATATCATTGACTGCCAAATGAAATTAAACATCACATCTGGTTTATAGTTTGTTCAATCAATGTGTCTTGAGAATTCAAATCACTCTCTCTTAAACACTACTGGGTTAACAAGGACCACATAACAAATAAAGTGTATAAAATGTCTTTGAGCTGTGTACACCCTGTATTTAAGATGACCTTGCACTTGGCTGATCTCAAGAGGTAGCCAATAGCCTCAAATTCTAGCTTGTGCTAATAGATTAACTATACTACCACCAGATTCAGTGTTCGCATTGACAATCTCTCTCTCATCAGCGACAATAAGTTTTGCTGTATATTGCGACTAAGCTTTACACAAGTCGTTCTAAGCAATTGCTACAAATGATTTTACTTCACTATGAAAATTTGTTTACAACTTGATGAATAATATACAAATTCTTCACATCTTTAAGAAAAGGCAGCTTTCACAACAAAAGGAACAAGTACTTGAGGAAAGAACAAGAAAAGAAAAAAAGAAAAAAAAAAAAAGGAACAGAAAATAAAAAGGAACAGAAAAGAGAGACAAACTTTCATACCATAATTTTTAAAAAATTTTTTTAATATTCATTATTTTAGTTGGTTGATCTGAAAAGAATCACACACATTTTTCTTAATTTAATTAGAGAGGAAGATGTGAAAATTTATATAGAAAAATACGGTGATCAAAGATTTATAATTACACGTTGGTTCATTACCTTATTAGCAAACTTACACAATCTTTGTGCACTACAAAGTGGATCCACAATATTGTCTATAACATGCTCTTGGGGGATCTTAATATTCCAGTCAGTTGCGATAAGATGTTTCTCTCGTTCCGACAATAGGCTGGTATGTAAGCAAGTAAGTTTTACGTAGACAGGCCTGGGCGGTACTTTTAACGTGTGGACAGTAAACTTTCCTGCTCTATGACCCCCTCCCCCACCCCCCAAATAAAACATATATATATATCAACTTTTAAGATAGTGGTTCCTTAATTTCCTATCCTAAGAAATGGAAATGATTGATCAAAATATGATAATTGATCAATCAGAGAAGCATGAAATGATATCTGAAAACGAGGGAGGAGCAGGATGGTGAAGTCTAACGCCGGAAAGAAGAATTTATGAAAGATGATACGCATCAAATTAGGTGGAAAAAGCCCAAAGAATACAGTAAGTACACCTTCTGTTACTGGCCCACCCACTCACAGGAAGGAAGACAATAAAAGACATAAAAGTGTGCCACAAAAATGACAATCAAAACCATATAAATGAACTATTATCCAAAGTCATAATGTTTCTAGTGTGCACTAGCAGGCTTTTACCAGACCGCAGCCATTCTCGAACCATAAGAAGGTCATAACGGCTTTATCGATGTATTAAGATCTCTTGGCTAGAGTGAAGGGGGGTTTCTAGTTTTGTGTGAATACTTCATGACTTGATTTCAAGTTACTATCCAAACTCAAAAACAGTCAACTCGTTGACTGAGGAAACTTTAACAATTTGATATGAATATAGGGATCCCCATTCACCACCTCCTACCCCCCCCCCCCCTCACACCCTTTTTTTTTCCTGTAATTCAGCTAGCTATCCTTTCCTTATCCTGGATTAATAGTTCTTACACATCACTGATGTACACTATTTATACAGTTGTCTTGTGACATGGTACTCACATTACAAAACCAATCTAATTATACAAACTCCTTTAAATAACCAATTCCACCACCTGACCAACAACAACAAAGAAATAATAAAGGACTGAATATAAAGAGTGAGGTAAATGCAAAATTAAAGCCATTTCTTTACCATTGCCTCACTTTACTTCAAACTACAACCAGACTGCTATTTTGTTAAAGTTATAACTTTTGTGCTCAATTGGATCCCATACAATGATTATGCAATCAAATTTCAAATTCATTCCGTACTTATGTTACATACACAGAGCTTATCCAATGGTAAGAGAGAATAATAACAGAAACTGGATTGTCCACCACTTGGAGAACTGTTAAAGAGAGGCCAAGAATAATAATTGCATAACAAGCTACAATACTACATAACAAATTTGTGTAATGTTTGTATCCCAAGGTAGTCCATGTGAGCAAGAACCTTTATATGCTCTACGCTATAGTTTACTGAGAGATAGTTGAGACAATATTTCACAGACTTCAGGGTCTGTACGGGTGAAAATTGATGAGAGCTGGTACGGGAAGGAATTAAAAAATGGAAACAAGAATGTTTGTTGTAGAGAAATAAAAAATGCGACATGATTCCACCAATGAGACAAAAACCAATGACCTACACAACACCAAAGTTGCTAGAGCGCAAAGCTTCAACACTTTGCTCTCGAATAAACCAATGAAGCCAATGTGAGTGTGACTAGCATAAGACATTTTATATAGTTAGACAGATAAGCCATTGACATATAAACTAGGATATGGCAAAATTATTTCTTGGTCACTTATCCCTTTAACTTATGGCAGTGATGCAATTAATAAGCCTAATCATGATAATGTACATGTTTCTATAACCATAGCTGCATGATTGTTGGAACAAATAATTAACGTTACGATGGCCACCTATATTTGAAACTCTAAAGAAAGTTTGCAACATGTAAACCCTGTATCATAGTACACAAAAAAAAACGAAAATCATTTTCTTAGAGATTAGAACTGTATCACTTTCATGCTTTAAATGGTTGATTTTATCACAGTGACTGAAGTCAGTTACTCTAGTGAGTTTGGAGCTGTATATGTCATTGGCGACAACAGAGAACATTAAAGAAGGTTGAGATACTCAAGAATTTCTTATGTTTGTCATATTAAGCATAGTAACATATGTAATGAATATGCAACAAGTCGAGCTTTAAACGATGACAGAATCTTCTAAGAACGTCTTCAAAATTCGCTTCCAACTTCCAATCTTTGTCTCAGAGTGCTCGGCACTTTTAGGCTAAATCTGTCACTGACAACTTAGGACCAAACGTCACAGGCGTACCGTCCCTTGGTCTGCATTTTCTTAATGTAATCTTGTGCTTCGGTTTCAGAGCGGCCTCCTTTCTCACAGATGATGGTGTGCAGCATTTTTTGAACGTCGGGCGCCATGTTACGGGCATCGCTGAAAAGACAAGCGTGTTCCTTATACGTTACAGAAATTAGCAACAAATTCAGATCATATAGTTCATGGATTGTTTTGATGGAAAGAACACAGAATATTCCATGTCAGTTCTACAGTAAACAAGTATTTTAATACATTTCTACTACATCAAGTAGTTTCCATCAATTCTGTAGTTACTATTTCAACAGTGCAAAATTTTGAATGCATACAATTTTGCTTAACCGTAATCTCCTATCCTGATTTTTACATACATAGCAGCCTACAACTATCTCTGGGGTATAATTTGGCATTCATCTTTTAGTAATAATACCAGCATCACGTGCATGATCTATGATGTTATATATCTGTAACGACAAAGCTTCTTAACGATAAAGCAATAGGGAGCTCCCGGATTCTTGCTATGACTGACTGACATTGCTAAGGGTCAAAAACTACATTCGAAACAAATCATATTCATTAATCTCATCTCATCTCACATCAACAGCCTCAGATCTGATAATACTGACTTTGTCCCCTACTTTGGCTTCATATGTACTAAACTGCAATACGTTTGCCCATTTTGTACAGCACTTTGTGATGACATGCTGGGTAAGTTTATTTCCGGTTCAGCTCTAGAGATCTACGTTACATGTTGAAGTGTTACCCTCAAATGTCACAGATTTTTCTTAACCACTTGTTTTGACGTAACTGCTTTGAACTTAAGAACTATCATTAGGTTGAGTAGGCTTGAAAGCCACCAGCCTTCGCGTAGCAAACAAATAAGTAGCTGCTTCTGTAAGCTAATAACACTATATCTGACAGATGCAATCAGATGCAATGTCTGTCTCTCTCATTAGGAGTTTCTTTCAAATGGCAAATAAGTCTGTTGACAGGTTGATTTAGTTGATTATTCTATGACACAAGATATTGTTACTAAATGTCTCGGCCAGTTACGTCATGGTACGCCGCACAGATGAGGTTTTAGTGATGGATTGAAGTCGTTGAACTGTTTTCAACCTTTCGATAGAAAATGGAATAGGAGAGAAATAAAAACCAAACAGCAAAAAATCACTGTTGATAAGATCAATGAACGCCTTGGTATCCGTGCAAGTCTACTGCTTCCACCAAAGGTAAAGCTCTCCTTCAGAATAAAGAAAGCAAGCAAGATTCTGGGTATTTTTTTTTTTTTTTTCAATTTTTAGACTCAAATACTCACCCGCAGACATATATGTGGCCGCCATCTTCTAGAATCTTCCATATTGTGTCCTTGTGTTCTTCCATAATATGCTGCACGTAGACTTTCTTCTCTTGGTCGCGAGAGTACGCTACAAACATCTGCGAGAGTGTCTTTGTCTCAAGGTAATTCATGAGCTCATCGTGGTAGATGAAATCCTCGTCCTTCTTCCTGCATCCAAAAAAGAGGACAGTATCTCCCAAGGCTTTACCTACAAAAAAAAAGAAAAAGGAAAAAAAAAAGAACATGAATAAACATGAACCTATAAATAAACATACAAATAATAATGTGCCCACCCGAATATCTACACCCTCATTAGGAAATATCCATAGGAAATTGTTCTCTTGCTTGTGAACGATGTATGCTAACTGTGATAATTGGATGATGTGCCATATAGAAGATACCTGAAATAAAATCATGCATATTTATGTCTTTTCTCATCAATTTCTGGAGTTAAAACTAGTATGTTTGGCAACAACTTTCAACACCGTATAACATGGACAGTTGATGTTATATTACAAAATGGTTGGGCTAAATATCTCCATAGTTAATATTGTGTAGGTCTAAGCTGGTCTGTTTGTTTTGCAGTGAGGCAGACTTTCTTGAGATCTTAAACATCTATTTTGGGGACATTCAAGGAGTGATGAATCAAATGATTTTATAAACAGATTAACACAACCATGTATATAGGTTTGTATTAACAACATATGCATACACAAGACACCTCACACAGATTTCAATACATGACTTTCATATTTATTTTGTTTTTTGCCTTTGTTTATAATTTCTGTATGTTTTTCATATTTATTTGGGAAACAATAGATTTGTGAAAAAAAAACCCCCAAAACTTAAGGCAACATTTTTTGGACCCACCATCTTCTTTGGCGTGGTGACGTTCTTGAATGAAGCCACGGAAAGGAGCCAGGCCGGTACCGGGTCCAACCATGATGACGGGTGTCGAGGGTCTGAACGGAAGACGGAACTGGGACTTCCTGACGTAGATCGGCACCCTGTAAACATTGTCTGGTCCGTTGGGAATCTTGTCCTGTAACCAACTGGTGGCAACGCCCTTGGCCTTACGACCCACTCTAGTGGTGTACTCGACCAAGACAGCGGTGATGTGAATGCTATTGGGGTACAGCTGAAGGGAAGAAAGGATATCGCCAGGATTAAGAAAACAACTTTGTAAGGAACTGACCTGATCAATACGCATTGTAATACTCTCACGATAGTACTCTACCCTCCTTCCATTTTATCACCTGTGACAAAGAACATAGGGCACTATTTCTTACATTAGACAGACCAAACGTTAGAAGTTATGAATGAAACCCTCCTGATGGTTGATTGAACCATGCCACAATGTGACATGCCACAAATGTGACATGCCACAAATGTGACATCAGTTCTTGTGATAAAGTTGCCGGATTAGTAAGTTTGAAGGCAAATAAGTCTGCCTTCTCTGGAGAAACAAGAGTAGGGGGGGGGGGTATATTCTGTTGGTTCGCCAAGAAGTTTCGTGTCATCTGAGACTGCCATCAGCATTTTCGTTGGTGGACGCCACCCTTTGGCCCACCCCCACACCTTCCGGTGTCTCGTACCCAGCTCGTCTCAATAATGGACAAAATGTCTGACCACGACGCTGTCGGGCCACTTACCTTCGGTGATGATGAAATGGAATAGTACCGAGCCTGTAACTTGGGTAAAAGCTCCAACAGATGGTCCAGCGGTGGCTTACAGGACGGTAGATCCTCCAAGACGGCTACGATGTTACGGCTGTCCTTGATCACCCACTCATTGTATACATTCTAAACAGACAGACAGACAGACAGACAGACAGACAGACAGACAGACAGACAGACAGACAGACAGACAGAAAGAAAGAAGAAGAAGAAGTGACCTCAGAGTTGTTTGAATGAAAAGAAGAACAAATTACAAAATTGCTGCCATTTTGAACATTCACACATTAAAAATAAAACAAATTGTAAAGTGACAAGATATGTCAAAATACACAGTCCTTCAAATGAGAGAGAATGGACAATTTTTAGGCTCCAGCAGAAACAAATTTTCCGACAACCAGTCCAGACTTTAAGTTAAGGCAAGTTGAGCAAAGTTATTCCTTTATTAATATTCAGAGATGGAGATTTTCTTGCCTTAGTCTGCACCATTAACTTGTCCTTTCAAACATTTTTTTCTTTGGATGGGGGGGGGGCCTATGATCACCAGCTGATCAGCTAAACTGTTGGTGCTCGACCCGACTCAGTCGACAGGCTAAAACTTACCCTGCCTTCAGGAGAGGACGAGGAGAGTAATGCGAGTTGGTCTTTGTCCTTCTGTTCGGTAGCGTAGTCCATGATGTCCTTCAGGACATTTGTACGAGGATTGGACGTAATGTCCACGTAGAATGACAGAGCTGTCCTGTAGGTGGTGGGACATGGGAATGGATGCTTCTTGCTAGCCTCTTCTGTTAAAATAAATAAAGCAAAACCTTACTTGATTTTCTTTATTTATGAAAAAAGGTCATCATAGACAGGGACTAATTTATCTGGTATTTGCATATGAAATGTTATAACAAAATATGCAAATTACTACACACATTCATCGATTTTATAGCTGTATTACAATCACTGAACCATGGCATCTTCGGTATTTGATAAGAACCAGATAGGTAACTAAGATATGTCACATCGAAATTTAATAAACACACTTAAAAGAGTTACACTAAATGCAAAAACATAAATAAAATACAAGTTTTATTCTCGAGTTTTGCTTGTGTAGTTTTAAACAGAAATTCTGGCCCCTGCAGGCTGTATTGACAAAATTACAGGTTTCAATATTCGTACTATTTTCATGTTCTACTGCTACACTTTAGCCGTGCCCTCTTTTTATTTTTTTTAAAACTACTTATATAAAACATTTACCACAGTAGTATTGGCAAGATTTCCATTCCCAAACTTACCGTCGACATTCTTCAAGGAGAAAACAGTGTCCAAATCGACTTCTAATAGTTTTCCTATCCTCTCCACCAAACCCTGGTCATTCATTGGATAAACGGCCACATGATCACCAGCCTCGTACCTGAACAGAGACAACGAAAAAAATAATAAGAGTATTATTATTATTATTTTAGGTTTACAGTCTTGTACAGGGCCAAGGCCCTTTCACATGACTTTTACAACTTAACCCTGGTCATTGGTATCTTGTCACACCTACACACCAAAGTGTGCACAATTCAATCAATCTCTCCTGGGGCACCACAGTGCACCACAACCACGTGTCCCCAGGGGAACTTCCCATAGGGTGCAGCCGCAAACCGGCGCACGCAACTATATTTACAAGTTACCTCGCAAGTCCCCATTTATACACCTGGGTGAAGAGAGGCAATGGAGATAAAGCGCCTTGCCCAAGGACACAACGCAATGATCTGGCCAGGGCTCGAACCTGTAATTCTTAGATCACAAGTCCACTGCCTTAACCACTTGACCACAACGCTCACGCAGAGTAAAGACTTTGGAACAGATTGTTTTTAAGTTGAAATACAAAATCAAACAAAACAACTAGTAAGAATTAAAAGCTTCTTTTGTGGAAACATAAATAGTTCCCATACGGTCGATAGGAAGAATTGACACCTTCTAACAAATGGGGGGGGGGGGGCAGGGGGTCTCCATTCAAGTCCAAAATTTATAGAGGGCGCTGCCATATCAGTCCGTGAAAACTTGACTATGACTGCAGATCATAAGTGAACCATGAGTTGATCGATACTACAATATACGATTTCGCTCATACTTATTGAAGACGAGATCTTTCGACACATAATTTTGAAGCTTCAAGTCGTATTACTTGTTTTTATGCACTTAAAGTTGTGTTTTCTAAAATTGCACTGTAGGTGAAACCTTGAACTGGTCAATCGCCCAGTGCATCAGTATGCAAGTTTGTGGGCATGTTCTCAGCTTGTCAGAGCTTTTCACTTGCACAGAACGGATGATGGACGTATGACAGCGCCCTCTATTAAACCACAGAGAGCCCCATTTCCCTATCATGTCCAACAACCCTGGACATTTCACTGCATCAATGGCTACATGACGACCAATAACTGACCGTTCCAAACGATAAGCTGATTGGTTTAAAACTGAGATTAAAGACTTGATAATTGTAATAAAAAAGTACAGCATTTACATTGATTTGATTAAGAATTGATGATGAACTCACCTGAGTTTGGAATCTGTGATATTGAATTCAATATGCATGCAGGAACGGTCTCCTCCTTTGTGAAGCTCACGGTTAACCTGGATGGGGGCTAGGAAAGGGTTCCTCGCATCATATGGTCTATCAATGAGAATAACGAAGTAAAACAGAACCCACAGTCAAACATCATTCTTGATGGGTAACTTGTCTAAATGCTCCACACCGCTTAGATTACAATAGTGATATAACATACTAACAAATATGAAAAGGATCATAAAAAGGTAAATACAGACTAAATTGAGTAAAATTTAAATTGTGGGTTAATTTATCAACTATATCATGTAAACCACTGCTAGAGATATTATTAGTTTCATCTAGATGTTGAAACTGATGGACAATACTTGAACATATGGCCATTATTTTGTAATTATATATATTGTGGGATCACATAGTTAAGAACAACATGTGCTGTGTGTAAGCACACCTTTATTACATAATAGTATCACATGAAACCATCACATGAAACCACAAGAATTCAGTTTTAACAGGTTTTATCTTAGATATTGCATTCAGTTTTTGTAAACGAAAGGAGTAAATAACATATTCTTGCATGTGATCTGCAAGTAAAGTAAACAATTCTCAAATGACAGTAAAACAGGCATGTCTTATGCCATGGCCATGATAAATATCCAGGCGCATATATATATATATATAAATATATATAAATATATATATATGTATGTATATATTTATATAATATATATATATATATATATAGCTTTATGTGGAATATCATCTTCTGGAGCAAATGCAATCATGTGGGTATTAATAATCTTAGGCACTTATCCTCCCTTAAAACTTATGTGTTAGGCTAGGTAAACAACACTACCATTGGACTCAATGGGAAGACTTGGCTTATCTGTCATACTGACAATTATATATAACTATAACTATACACCGGAGTTTCTAGGTATAAACATCAAACAAATAAAACTGTCTAAGAATGTACTTTTGAATGAGTGACAAAAAAAAAGAAAAAAAATCTTTGCATTGATCCGAAGATACAGGTTTAACCCATATGCAAGAACATAAAAAATATTTCCCACTGCATCTGGAAAAAACTATAATTTATAATGCAGTTTAATCTCATGTCAAAGTGAGAAAAATTGACGTACGGTTTTTGATTATTGAATGAGCCAAGTCTAGCAGCTTCTCCAGAAAAGACCTTCTCCTTAAGTACTTCTTCTCCGTGGAAGACAGGAGAATACTGACGTATACTGAAAGATAAAATATGATAGAGAAATAAAAAGTTATACATAGCAGGGGTGGACCCATGGGATGGGGTGGGGGTGTGTAGACTCCTCTTTTCAACCCCACACAACAAATTGTAATAGTTACTAGCATAACCTTGTGAGTAGGTCTATTTATGGACCTAAGTTATAGCCTAACGGTACCTCAGAAAGGCTAAGAATGCACCATTTTATGTCTATAATTTATTTTTTTCATGAGAGTCAGCTTCAAGGACCTCCGGGCCACACCCCTTTTTGTTTAATATCATTCCTGAATCTGTCCTTGCAACTTTGTTAATTAAATTTTTGTAAGTCATGTCTGGGCTGGTCATGAACAATCACCAGAATACACCCCCAACACTAACCCCCCCCACCCCTTCATTGAAACCTCCCTCCCCCACCCCCTTCATTGAAACCAAAGTACTCAGTTTGATTCCAACAGCCTCTATCAAACTCTACACGAATGCACCAATTCACATTCTTCGAGACGAGAGTATTCACAAATGGAAGACAGAACCTTGGTTTTCAATGAGTCATGCCACCTCATCAATAAACAATTTGGCCATGGGCTCTATATGAGTTACTCACTGATATATGGATACACTTGGTTCCGAAAGTGTTTCTGTACACTTTCAGTGGTAAACAAAAATTTACATTTCTTACAAAATTCCGACAAAATTCTAACACAGCAGCTCGTAATCATTGGTCGTACCACCAATGTTTCAGTCTTTGTTAACACAAGCTGAAGACACAAAATTGACCTAGTTTTGGTAGTGATCAAACTACCGTGCAACCCTGAGTTATCTAAAATTCTCTTCATAACAAAACCAATGGGAAGTTCTTGCAAGGTTTAATGGTAACAGTTATACAACACTGTCTTAAGACAGTGGTTTGAGAAGTCATGAAAATGGGCATCTGGGAAGTCATCGGTTTAATTTTGGTTGAACTGGCCTAGCTACTTAGTAAGGTAAAGGGAAAGGAATTGGGAACGTTAACAAAATTCTTCATCGCAGACAAATTCAAAACAACATCAACAACTAGAAAATTGAATGCCGCTCCTATAAAGCACTGGTCTTAAAGCATTCTCACATTGTGTGCTATGGTGGAGTGGGTTAAAGGCGGTGCCCTTAGAAAGCTAGCAATTGGAAGGTCGTAGGTTCAGTTCCTGGCATGTTCAAATAGAATAGACTTTTCATCCAGGAGATATCCCAGCTTTTGACATCTCAAATGGTCTCTCAAACAGGGTAAAAAAAAAAAAAATTTGCAAATAATTTTCAGCTGTAAATTTGATATGAGTTACCATACGTGAAGTATAAACTATTTGGCATTTTGCCTTCTCCCACATACACATTTGGCTGCATAGCATCTTAAAATAACTGTCTTCCCCAGGACGATATTATCGACCACCCTTCCTCACCTGGATTCATCTCCTGTGGCTTCAACACCAAAATTTTCACAGACGGCTGGCCAAAATTTCTCCCTCCAAGTGACAAAATCTTCCTCTATACTGTAAGGGTAAACAGATGGCGGAGTGATTAAAAAGTACAGGAAAATATTAACAAACCCATTTGTTTCTATCAGTAACATTGACTTTTACTTTATCCTACTAGTCAATGCCAGAGGGTTTCTTTGGTGCAGTATTTATTGACACCTCTTGTGCAGCTTGTTTGTGTTTCACATGAGTTTGAAAACATCTTTATCAATAGATTCAAAACTACATACCTCATAGGGAGAAATAAAATGTGTTTCGATGGGTGTTGTGAAAACTAGGTAACAAAGAATTTGGTGATTAAACTGAAAACAAAACTACCTGGTACCAATTTTGATATAATGTGATGGAAAAAAATAGTGAAAGGTAAACAAACAATTGTGACAAACATCTCAAAAATTTGTTAAAGTGTCTTTACAGACAATTAAACGATTACTGTCACTTGAAATCTCAAAAAGAAATCCAACTGAAGATACTCAAACCCGGTTACTTTGCCGCCAAAAAGGAAATAGATGCTAATGTAGAAGCTTCAAACTCTTGAAAAAACCACCTACCACAGCTACCTGACAGTATCTCTCAGCACTTGTGTAGCAAAGGTGGTTGGTTTTACAATAGCAGTCTGTACAAATGACCATGGGGAGGAAATTGGAGGTAAGCTGTAAGGTCAAGTGAGCTCAAGTGGCTGTCAGAGAAAATGATGCTGTTACGTTAATCAATTCTGAAGGCACAATTAACTGGGCTTAACTTGAAACTGAACTAATATCAGGTTACCTGCAGACTCTTGAGACATTATGTGTTTTCAAGGGTTTCAGATTGAAACTGCTCAGTTTAAATGCTTATACAATATTGCCCTAACCTACCCTGCTAATATGAAGTCTGTGAATGCTCAGTTTCTAGAGATTACAGAAGGGTTTCACATTCTCAAACTTTGCTTTGCTGACCCTTAGTGACCTTTGACCTCGGTAAAACTATAGGAACCTTGCACTCAATTCGTGGAAGCTACATGTAACTAAATACAAGATCCCACACGCATCTTCTTAATACTTACTTGGCATCATCATCTCCGAGACCGAGTTCAAAGATCCGCTCAGCTCCAAGCACTTCTAACTTCTTGTCTACAAACACTCCCATATCATTGTAATGTTCGTAAGTTTTGTTACCTAATCCAAATACCTGAGCAGGAAAACAAAAATGAAATAAAAACTTGTTTAAACAAATATTAACTGCATTGCAAATCCCACGAAAGTAAAATTGGAAAATATTGTTTTAACAAGTGATCTCTGGCTTGTCTAGCAAACAGCAATGCTTTCTAACTTCCCACAGCCACTCATATCAAATCATATCAAGTAAACTTATTTGATTGTACTTACAGCATATTTGACCCATCAGGTCAACTGACCCTTCCTGCAGCCACTCATATCATACTATCTGACTGAACTTACAGCATATTTGACTCCTGTCAGGTCAACTGACCCTTCCTGCAGCCACTCATATCATACTATCTGACTGTACTTACAGCATATTTGACCCCCGTCAGGTCGACTGACCCTTCCTGCAGCCACTCATATCATACTATCTGTACTGTACTTACAGCATATTTGACCCCTGTCAGGTCAACTGACCCTTCCTGCAGCCACTCATATCATACTATCTGACTGTACTTACAGCATATTTGACCCCTGTCAGGTCAACTGACCCTTCCTACAGCCACTCATATCATACTATCTGACTGTACTTACAGCATATTTGACCCCTGTCAGGTCAACTGACCCTTCCTACAGCCACTCATATCATACTATCTGTACTGTACTTACAGCATATTTGACCCCTGTCAGGTCAACTGACCCTTCCTGCATCCACTCATATCATACCATCTGACTGTACTTACAGCATATTTGACCCCTGTCAGGTCAACTGACCCTTCCTGCAGCCATTCATAGAATTCCTGAGAATTGTCCGTAGGGTCCCCTTCGCCGTAGGTCGCCATACAGAAGATAGCTAAAGAATTCTCGATCTCACTTAGTTGGGGTAAGTCTTCCTGTTGGTTGGAGAGAGACACAAGAATTCAAGTTGAAATCCCTATTTTTAGGTACAGATCCTTCATACCTTGATGCTTTACTCTGATAAGCTTAGACTTCTACTATGATCAAGGCCTTAGACATCACATAATTGATGACCTCTAAAACTCAGCTTGTTCACACTTTATTGAAGCAATTCTAAACAAGGAAGATTTTATGAATTCTTCTCAAAGGGAAGTATACTGCATGTGAGCCAATAGAATGTATGTATGTATATGTGATCTTCCCGCAAGCAGGAACTCGCGAAAGAAGCCATGGAGGCTTTTAGACTCGCAAGCTGACCGAAGCCAATCTCTCGGCACACATCCATTTAACGTCCATGTCGGGAAGTTGTTATTGAACAACACCCTTGCCAGACGTCACACATTGCTGTCGGCGGGGAATCGAACCGGGGATCTCATGACTGGGAGACGCCGTCGTTAACCACTAGGCTATACACTCCGCCTAGTGGCAGAGAAACGAAGGAGATGGGAGGGGAAGAGGAGGAGGGGAGGGACGGATAAGGAATGAGCAAGTCTGGATGAGTCACTCGAATACCCAATAAACCAGCAAGTTTTTGCGTGGGAAAATGTCTCAATGTGAATAGATTGTGAACACTTAAAGCTCCGGGTGATTGAATACCCACAAAACACAAAACAAAAACAAATTTATTGATGATATGAAGGTTCATCTGCCAGACTGTCTTTGTTTAAACTGAAGTTGAACTATTCGAGGATACCAATACCTCAATAGACTTGTCTCTAGTGTGTGAAAACAACAAAAGGATCGGACAACTGCAAAAAAAAAATTCAACCTTTGACCAATTAGTCTTTGTCTAACCCTTTGAAATTGTTAAAAGTCACTTGTGAAATATTTATGTAAAATTACATTCCAAGTGGTATTTACTTAAATATAAGTCAGGCTTTTTAATAAATGTTTGTAAATGTATTTTTCTACTTTGAAAAAGTAAGTGCACAGCAAACATGAGAGGTAAGTCCTTGTAAAACTAGAAACACTGCATTGATCTGCAATGCAAATACTGTCATTGAAGCAAGCCTGGTGTTATGGTGCATATATACAACACTAGTGCAACTTAATGTCTCAATACCTGTTTGCTGATGAATTTTGGAAAACAACCTTCTGAATCAGATTCAATGTTTCTTTTTATTCTAAATGCACTCTGACCAGGTGGGTTTAATGGAGAAAAGCTGTCGCAATCGTAAGAAATGTATTTTTCTGTTGCCCTCATGTCGCAAAAAGATTTACCGTAAAATAACTGCGACCGCCCATATCAACATGTTCATTTACATAAATGTAACCTTTGTATATACTCGTATCGTCCACTTTTTTTACCCAATTTCACAGAGGTCAAGTCTGAAAACACCTGTTTGTTTCTTGCAATGAAAGGAAATTACACAATTTTGCAACCTACATCGGTAAGACCAAAAGAAAGATATTATTCAATAGAATGGACCTAACACAGGCTAGCCACGAAAGTGAAAGTAAGTCCTAGGCCTTTACGGTCGTAAACAAAACAAAGAGATTTGATTGGCGCATGATCTGTTGGGCGGGGCTTGAAAATTTTGATTGAAGTTTGTAGAATCCGGGACTCGTTAAACAAACTGGCAAATTTCATTCAGCTCAAAATGTTTAACTTCAGATAACTCAATAAAAAAATTGATTATTAATATGAAAATTGCATAGAACAGTGTTATTTTCACTGAGCTTTTAGGGCTGTAAGCTGGAAAAGTCAAAGTAAACATTTGGCAAACACACATTGAGACACACTGAGTTAATAGTAGTCCCACAGTGTGGCACACCTACACAACACTAGTCTCCATAGCGAACACTGGAGAAAGTAATTTAAAAAGATTCAACGCAATCATCTGCCAATAACTGTATCGAGCAGCACCGTACAGGAAGATTTCCCACTTTTGACTGCGTAACAGTAAGGTATATTGGGATGTCCATTGGGACAATACGTGTGAGCAATGCAAGTACAAATAAACAGCGCCATGCATGAAGGAATAAACAGAATAAATCCTATTATCCCAGCTAGTTGTTACCGGCTTCAATTAATGAACAAACTCTAAAATTAAAAAATTAAACGTGCTTGATCAATTAATTATCTTACTACTTACATCCCCACTTGCGTACTCTGAGCGACAGATGAAACGATGACATAAATTTCATGTTAATGGCACAGATCCTTATGATATGGTGAAGGGAGCTAAAAACCCTATCAACAAATCTTTTCGTAGTGTATTTATACCATAGTTTTATTACTAACTAACAGGTAAATTTAACAGAAAAACAAACAGCTTTTTCCAAAATTCCTTCAACATTCGTCATTAATAAAATGAACATGAATATGAATAATCTTTTGAAGATTTCCCCCTCCCCACCCCCCCCCCAATGCTTTGGAGTGGTTACTCATTTTAGATTTATTACCTGTCTCTCAAGGAATAGCTTAGAAGTGACCTATATTTTCTGAACTGCAATGAAGAAACATTATCTTTGCATGCTGCTGTAATTTGCAATCATTCCTACTTTCCTATTCACCAAACATGCTAATAATCTCGCCACAACTTGTTTGTACAAATTATATTCTGCCGAATTCAGAGTCAGCTATTGGCTGAGTAAACAACTACTCTGATTGGTCAATTACCATTTCTACTTCCTCCGGGTCGACAGCCATTCCTTTCATACCATATCGTTGGCAGTCCTTCGCCAGTCGTCCGGCAAATTCTTCTGCCGTTCCCGTTTGTGAGCCATAAAATACCACAACATTACGACCCTGCAAGAGAAAAAAACACGACGATTACGAATGAAATTGCAAATTTTGCAAAATAAATCAGAAAATTGTGACTGAACTTATAAACCATAAGCAGATTGTCATACAAAATACATTCACAAATTTTAAATTTATTCTTCATTTTTCTTAATAAGTTGAAACTTTTTATCAGTTGATATTGTTAAGAATTTTTGAACAGTAAGGGGTGGAATATTTATAAATAATTTAAAATGTAGTTTATAGGTACAGTTCTCACCGATGTTTTCATTTTCTCGATTAAACCTGCACTAGAACTGGAACTGGTGGTATTTGGCCTGTTGAAGGTAAAAAACATACAAATGAGGCAAACTTAATTTGAGTACATACAGTTTAGGTGAAGAAGATATTGAAGAGAGTAAGGTAAATTCGCCACCAACATGTGGACAATTGAACCTATGAACGAATATAAACAGGCCTAGAAATTCAGGCTATTAAAGTCTGGCAACTTGGTTTGCTATTTACCAGGAGAAAAGGAAAAGGCACCAGCATTTTCCTGCTAAAAGACATTATAAACATTAAAAACATAAATATACATGATTAACCAGTTAAGAGTTGTCATTATAAAAGCATTTAAGTAAGATTTCGGCATCTACTTGAAGCCAAGTAATTTTTTTTTTATTACCAGCAAATATTTTGCACTTGCTTTCAAAAGCTTCAAATCCAAACTCAAAACCCACCTTTTCCAGCTGCATTTCTATGACACATAATTATATCTTTCATTTTATGGCTGTTTTAGTGTCACCATTTTACAAAACTGAATTCCATTGCAATATTTCTGCAATATATATTTGTTATGTGTTTTATGCTATTATAGATTCTGTATATTGTAAAATAGTTGTATATAGTTATTTTAGTAGTTTTTCACATATTTGATGTAGTTTTACACTGTATTTTTAACATTTCCTCTACTTTACATTGTGTAATTGTATCTTTGTTAGGTGTATTGGTTTTGTATTTATGTTTTTCGACTTTGTTTTTATGTATTATGTTTTGTAAAGCGCTTTGAAGCCTTTGCATATTGCGCTATATAAGTTGCATATTATTATTATTAAAGCTTGTACAGTAGCTGACGTGTGTCGCAATTCAGGAATAAAGCCTGCGAGAAATTTATGCCAGTAAATTTTTGTAAGCAAAAGTTTTCAGCAAGTGGCTATCATAAAAATTGTAACATTCTAGGCCTGATAAAAGCACCATGCACCAGGAAGACCGAGTTCAAGTATTCCTCTGATATCTGGCATAATTCTACAAGGGACATATCAAAATTTGGCATCTTGGAATATGACCTCAATCCCTCAACTGAAGATGCAAAGAGCTTGATCATATAACAAGTACTCTCTCAAGAATAATCCTTAAAATGATCGATCTCAAGATTTAGGAGTGGTTATCACCCATCTTCCCCTCAAAACATTTACAACCTTTCATATCCATCCGACCTACAAATTTGGTAACATTTGACACTGTTCCCCACTGACCGAACCAGTTTGGTCTCAAACCAAAGTTCTTTCTATCTACCAATGATCATGAAATAAAACTCCCTCCCCCCCCTCCCCGCAGGTTCAGGGTCATATTGTCAAAGACATGGTTATACTTGGTTTCAACAAGCCTTGATGAGGCCCTGACAGTAAGGAGTTCTAAAACAACTTTACAGTACTTCAAACACTAAAGTGCTGATTATTTTAAGTAGGAAATTTTTACATTAAAGGTTACAGTAGCCTCTGAAGTCTGAAAAAGATTGTATAAGAATAGTAATGTCAGGCCTTCTAACATTTAAATATTGTACGGTCTACATTATAAGCTACTTGAAGCTTCTTTTTCCTTCTTTCATTGACTATAAGGTCTCTTTGTCAATTTTCTCATTTCCACTTTTGTAACGAGTTACCAATGATCTCTAAGTTTCAACAGGGCAAAGATTTTGTAATCATTGTGTTCAAAGTCTCGCTTTAAGTTGAAAATACATGTGTGTGTGTCTCAAGTGCACTTATCCTACAGTACACAGCTCATGGATCCATGGTTTCAATTGAATAAATACTAAACATGACAAAAATATGTCACAATGCATGATAGGGTAATGTACAGTGTACTACAATATACAGTACATACTTTAAATGAATATGATTATTAGCAGCTCTTAGAATTTGCATATTTAATTATAATTAGGGCTTTGCAGTAATGTAGATACTGCACATACAGTACAGTATATGTATGTACCAACACTAGACTGCTATTTAGAAATCTTTTCACATCAAATGAGTTTGGAAATAGAAAGAACTCTAGTTCTGATATTAAAAACCAACAATAAATAACGATCCAGACACTTTGGATGGTGGAATGAGAAGGAAGGGCGGTGACCGGTGGAGCCGGTCAAAGAGGGCGTACAGTGTTAAAAGGTTACCAGGACATTCTAGGCATGGTAGAATGAGGGTGCTAAGGTTGTGGGGAGACAGGTAAGCGAGGAACGAAGTAAGTTACTGTAATACAGTGCTTCATTACTATAGCTTGCCTTGTCACATGAGAAAGGTACCCTCAAAAGAAAAAAAAAAAATTTAGTGCTTTTAAACTTAATGAACGTGATATTCATGCGATAAATATTATCAAGTAGTTATGAGAAAGGTCTGTGCAACAGATGTACTGTATGCATACATGTCATTATACAAACTTAACCCATAAACGCAACCCAAAACACTTGTCCATCCTATCAGCGCTTGTAACCCACCCAAGACGACAGTATTTGCACACAATTGCACACATTATGATCACTGAAGTACATATCCCCACCAAGAAAATTAACCTAGTGCTCGAAATTAGCTTCCGACCAATACTGATTTGGACTTGAACTTTACATGTTAATTATGCAAGGAAGGGGGACGTCGAACTGATTTGGGTCGATGTAACAATGACATTACAAAGTTGGCAAGAGCAGGTGAATGCTGATTTGAGTTCATACGACAATACATACAGCATGTTCATTTGGAAACAGGCTATGAATGACAGATTGTTTTAATTGCTACGTTACAAATGTGGATTCACTTGTCACCTATAAAACTTGTCCTGTCGGGTAACTATGAGCAATGATACTGACCTGTGTCCAGTCATCACATACATACAGTACTCTAACCGAATCTACTTCAAACAACACAAAAACGATAACAAATGTTTTAACACTCAAACAGTTTACAGTATTAGGGTTAACGTTTGACACAGAAACAGATCCAAATTTATACAAACCTTGATTCCGGGCGCTTGGTGACATTTTTCATCCATGATTTGAAACGATTAAGCACAGACATGATGTTGGTAATTGTTTCACTTTCGGCACAAAATTTCAAAAATGCCAATTTACGGAATGAGAAATTTGTCACAAAATGTGTTCAACTCAACAGCTTGACTTCTTTATTCAAAACCGTTAAATATATGTTAATTGGTATCTCCGTTACAAAATTCCACACTATCAAACCCAGTTGAAGTTTTGACTTTCACCACAGAATTCCATCCACAACTGAAAAATGAATGCGACCCATACA
>JAIPMN010000323.1:908-19797 GCA_020650975.1 Apostichopus californicus
TGAATAAATAGACTGCATTGGTGTTACTTTAGTTCTGTGATTGGATATCCTGTTAGTACGTTGCTAGCATCTAATACACTGAATAAATAGACTGCATTGGTGTTACTTTGGTTCTGTGATTGGATCTACTGTTAGTACATGCAGATTGATAATTACATTATGGTATGATAGTATTATAGTTGAGTTTGTTGCTTCTGTGGGAGTTTCCCTTGGTTAAAGAAAGGTCAATTTAACTGTCTATCTGGGTATTACTGTAGTATTTAAGCCCACACTTTCTGCAGCAGGAAGTGAACTTAAATTTAGGGTAAGTAGGAAACAAACGTGTGATTGTATGGCAAGCCATTGACTTTAAAGGGAAGGTGCTTTATTGCTGTTATATCCTAGCTTCTACCTCCAAAAATATACTCATCTCAGTTTCAAAGGCTCTGCATTAAACTTCCAAACCTTTGCCAAAGGTTTGCCAAAGGTTTCACTTTGAAAATTAAAATTAGAACTTGGACAGATGAAGGGTCACAAGGAATTACTTCACAAAATGCCTCAAGGATGAAAGTGAAAATGTGCATAGATATTTACAGCTCTGAATACAGTACTCTAAGGCCATATATATCATTGTAGCCATGGTAACACTTTCATGCTGTAGCTACAGTATGTAATTTGCACTATGGGATACCATGTCATCCCAGTAGGAGTTTATTCAGAGAATATTCATAGACTGACCAGTCACACACCCTAGAATATGCTAGGGCTACTATTATAATTACGATAAAAATACTGTATTTTCTGATTTTGCAAAGCCACAACTCTGTAACAAAATGATAAGAAATGCAGCACAATTTTTGCAGATGAAAGTTGGCTAAAGTCAGGTAATTTGTAAGCATCGGTATAGTAGATTCAGTATGAAGAGGATATTGAGACAAATGGGTTCAGGGGTGAGGAGGTGCTAAATGTTGCCAATTGTTGTAAGCTCGGTAGATTGGAGTGCTTATGTTTAGGAGACAGGTAGGTATCCCCACTTGTAAATGGCCAAACCAGTTAATTTTATGGTCTGTGCCAGGTATAAGATAGGTTGTTGAAAAGTGTCATTTCTGCAGATGATATTTCTTGGCTTGAATGGAGGAATGTGAAAGCTGAGTAATGTGGTGATACAAAATGAACTTACATTTGATTTTTATTTGTTTATGATGCATCAGGATAAAACAACTTTTCCACAAGGCACTTCTAGCCTATAGTTCTGCCACATTGAGGTTGACCTTGCCAAAATCATGTTGGGATGTTTTGTTACATTTGATGACACTCTGCAACGTTTTCTGATGGTTCAGACACAAATTTACACTTCAGTGCTTTGCAACGTTTCTCCCCAAAAGAAGCCCTTATACTCCTGATGAAACGTGTGATTTATCTCTTTTCAGCCAGAGATTATTTTGATCAGTTCTTGCTATAACAATAACATTTGCGCTCTGGAAAGCTTTGGAAGTGTTGGGTAATCCCTATGTTTCTGGCTTAAATGTCATTTTGTTTGGAACAGGATGGAAAGAACAGTTCCTTTGCATGTCAGAAAGAAAATAATCTTCTAAAACACCAGATAGTCCTGTGCTACAGAGAACTTATTATTTGTAAAAAAAGGTTTTTGAATGTCAGTATTGCATCAATTTTAATGAAACCACATAGAGTGCATTACTGGATATGTTAATCTCTGCTGGTGTATATACAGGCACTTGAAGTTCAAGGAATTGTTTAGTGAAAAATGGGATCCAGTCCTTTTGGTCATCAATTATTTTTTGACTTTGTATCGCCCTAAGCCTTGCCCTGTGATTAAGTTTAGTGTCCGTGATAGAGTGCTTGAAATGTTGGCCCAAAAAATTTGTGAAAATTTTTGGTTATATTTTTCGGGCAAGTCGTTACAGCCCCCCCAAATCAAATTGGGCTCCTACGCCTATGGGTAACCTACATGGTTGTACAACTCTTTGATGTACCTTATGGTTTTGTTGAAACATGAAGGACTATTCAACAGGAACATTAAAGACAAGACAGCTAGTATGGTTTAATTTTGTTTTATTGGTGACTGTGAGTTCCTCAAAGGAAGTTTCACAGTGCATTGAAACCAGTGTAGTAATCATAGTTTTGATTACTGTGCTAAGCACTGCATATCAAAGGTATATAAGCACCTGCCTGTTTACATTTAAGAAGGAAGCTGCACACCCTTAACTGCTACTGCACACTCCACATTGACAGTATGTATGCACATATGTATAGTATATATGTACTACAAATACTGAGGGAAACTGCACAGTAGCTTCTGTTCAGTATAAAGTGATAGTAACAGATGAACAAGTCACATAAAAGAACATTTTAGATTGTTGATGAGGTGACTAATGTGTGGATATCATTAACATACAGTGTATATATATCCATGTGCTGTACAGTACAAGATAAAAATAAAATATAATGAGAATATAGCATACCAACAATGAAACAACAATTTAAACATAAGTAAAAATCAGCAATATAAATACAAATATGGAAACAAATTAAAACAGTATTACAAAGTAAAACAGCATGGAAACAAATTACAACAGGAAAATTAAAGCAAATTAAAACAGAAACAAATTAAAACAGTTAAAACAATTTAAACAAATTAAAACATTTTAAAACAGTAGAAGAGTTTCCAAATGAATATTGCAACCATTTCGCAAAGCGTTAACACGTAATTAATCAGCATGTAAGTTTTCCTTTTGAAGGAGTTCATGGCTGTAATAGCATGTAGTGTAGAGGGGAGGCTGTTCATACCTTAGGATATATGTCCTTATCATGTGTATATATATCCCTATCATGTGTATATGTCCCTATCATGTGTATATAATATATCCCTATCATGTATATATATATCCCTATCATGTGTATATATCCCTATCATGTGTACATATATCCCTATCATGTGTATATATCCCTATCATGTGTATAGATCTATATCCCTATCATGGGTATATCATGGGTATATATCCCTATCATATACATATATCCCTATCATATACATATATCCCTATCATGGATATATCCCCATCATGTGTATATAACCCCAATTGGATATATATCCTTATCATTTATATCCCTACCATATGTATATCCAATTATCCCTTTCATATGCTTATATGAAAGGAAAACTATTGATCCATTATATGGAGAAATCCGATGTACGTTGGATTGTGACTGTTAAGGATTGAGGGAAGGACAATTTGTGAGTGGTTGGTATGAAGGAGGGGGGGTGAGGATGTATTCTGGGAGGTGAGGGGTGGATGATGTGAGGTGAAGGCCACATTATGAGTGGCTGGCTACTAGGTACACTGATGTAAGGTGCAAACTATGCAATCTTTCTCCTATAATGGATTTGTTCTCCAGTCTTTATTGAATAGGACATCTGACAGATATAAAAAAATGCTCCCTATAACACAACCTAAATATTGCCCTGTGGTAGTGTGTTACAACATTGAAACAAATTTGCATTTTTTTTTGGTGGAGCTCAAAAGTTGTAGAGAAAAGTGAATAGCCAGAATGAGGTTGAAGTGTATAATAGCATTCCCTATCTCACTTACATGTCTCCTCATAGCATACGCACACTCACTCTGCTATGTCTAGAGGGATCCTGCCACCTTTTGACACTCACATCTGCTAATGTGACTGGTTATCTCTCATCTACCTGTCTAATGGATTCTTCAATAAATTCTAACTCAAATGATGCATGTAATATGTGTTGCACTTGAGTACTATGGTACAGTATATTAGGTTGTTAGTATGTTATAGTCAGTCAGGTACTGATTGTACAACCATTGATATTACCCTGGACTCCTGGAGGTGATATTAACGGTTCTTAGTATGTTATAGTCAGTCAGGTACTGATTGCACCATTGATATTACCCTGGAAGTGATATTAACTGCTCTTAGTATGTTATATTCAGTCAGGTACTGATTGTACCATTGATATTACCCTGGAGGTGATATTGACTGCTCTTAGTATGTTATAGTCAGTCAGGTACTGATTGCACTGGTTCATTGATATTACCCTGGAAGTGATATTAACGGCTCTTAGTATGTTATATTCAGTACTGATTGTACCATTGATATTACCCTGGAGGTGATATTGACTGCTCTTAGTATGTTATATTCAGTACTGATTGTACCATTGATATTACCCTGGAGGTGATATTGACTACTCTTAGTATGTTATATTCAGTACTGATTGTACCATTGATATTACCCTGGAGGTGATATTGACTGCTCTTAGTATGTTATAATCAGTCAGGTACTGATTGCACTGGTTCATTGATATTACCCTGGAAGTGATATTAACGGCTCTTAGTATGTTGTATTCAGTACTGATTGTACCATTGATATTACCCTGGAGGTGATATTGACTGCTCTTAGTATGTTATATTCAGTACTGATTGTACCATTGATATTACCCTGGAGGTTATATTGACTACTCTTAGTATGTTATATTCAGTACTGATTGTACCATTGATATTACCCTGGAAGTGATATTAATGGTTCTTAGTATGTTATAGTCAGTCAGGTACTGATTGCACTGGTTCATTGATATTATCCAGACCTGTGATATTAACTGATGACAAACCTTCCTTCAGTTGACTGCTTGTTTCTGAATCACATCCTGTCAGCTACTCTGTTGTGTCATTAATTTAAACCTCAGAGTGTTGTGTGGTCTTATCAACACAACACTTTGCGGTTAACATTCTGAAATAAGTATAAGAAAGTAGTAAATTACCATAAACACAATTTATTTCACAGATTTCATACTGCAGTTATAGAAGGTAACTCAGCCACTTCTTGATTGTGTTTGCTGTTTGAACATAGTGTCAGATCCATAAACTTTGAATTGTATAACAATTCATTTTATTCACATCTGCAGTGTAAAGTAATTATCTTATGTATTGTTTAGTAATTTATGGTAAGATTTATCAGATCAGTTTTTTATTTGTCTATAACATCAGTTTATCAGACATTTTTGATGGTCTGCAAATATAACAAAGTCAACTGATTTTGAAAGTGTGCACATTTGCATTAGACTCTGTCGTGAGAAGAATTATTTAAGACAATATGCCAAGTGATGTACAACATAGGTGAAAAGTCAACTCTGATCCTGGGGCAATCTGAAGCTGCGTTTACATGACGAACTTAACTATGAGTTCCGGGTTTGATCGTCCCTTGATCCAAGTCAATGACTGGGTCAAATTTGGGGCGGGTGTGATCAGCGTTTACAAGGCATATCAGACCAGGGCAGAACTCAATACTTTGTTCCTTCTCAAGTGTAAACAGGGCTACAATTTGATGTTCTTTTTGATACTGTAGGTCCTTAAAGAGATAGCTGCAAGCTAGGGTAGTCAGAATAGGTTTATGCTGGTAAATGCATATTTTGTTGTTGTCATTTCTCGTCCTTAATTCATTAATTTGATCAGATATATATCCTAATATCATCGCCATGGGCTTCCCAGCAGAAAACCTGGAAGGTGTCTACAGAAATAATGTGGAACAAGTGGCCAAGTAAGTACAGGAACATTTGCATGGGTAAAGAGTAAAATATCATAAGTGCAGGATTGGTTGTGGAGGACAAAATAATAAATATTATATGTTGTGTGAAAGTAAGGGAGGTATTGCAATAATTTTGGTGGACTTTTTAGTTAAATACTATTTAAAATTAAAAGTTTAATGTTGAGATCTATTTATAGACATCAGTAGGCCTGATGGCAGCAGAGTATGTTTCAGGATTTGAATTAGCAAAAGAATATGAGAAGTTAAGCAGAGTTTAAACCGCAACTTACTAGGAAACATTACTCTTGGTAGCTGAATTTGAGACACGTACAAAGAACATCAATCATTTTGAAGCGGCAACATTAACCTGGGTAAAGTGACCTGGGGTTCAATAAAACGTGATACATGACCACATCAAGGTACCCAGGTGAGATATTCTGTGTTCTTGAGGTAGAAGTTTTCTTCCAAACATGATTGATAAAGTCATAAGGCCATACCATAAAACTGAAATTAAGTGAAGACTTAAACAGAACTTTTGGTAGAACTGATGCGGTGTTAAATGGTAGGTGGCAACCTTTGAACTAAAGAATGGCATGTATCTGGAATATATGCGATATTTTATCCTCCAAACTTTCTTAGAAATTTGTGGCCTGTACATGTGTAGTGAGTGGTGGAGATTGCATGTACATGCTTTCTCAATTGGCAGATAATGCAAATGACTGAATCCAAATGGTTTGCTTAGAGATGTTAGTCTATATATGTTGGAATTTAAGGATATTTCAGTCAAGATATGAAAAGGTCAGACAAGGAAATGATTCTCTTCAAACTTTTAGAACAATAGATTTTCAACAATCTATAGAAGAAAACCAACTATTTCAGCAATCATAACTTTGCAAGGATGATTAACTTAATTGTTATGTCAGCTTTCTCTACCAGTGAGTCATTTACACTGATCTTAACTAACATGTCCATTCACCAAATTGCAGCCATGAGGTCAAATTTGAACCAAACGCCATGTATTCATTATCCTACAGCCAACTGCTGATACCTCTGAATTTAAGTTTATTAACATGAACTGTTTAGAGTTAATGTGTAGATATGTGGTCATCCTATTATTCTTATATATCTAATCTGAAATCTCAACCCAAAGTGGTTTCGTTTTAGAAATATGAAATGTCTTTTCCTAAAATTGTTTTCTATTTATGAGTGAAGTATTTGCAAGTTAATCAGTTTCAATTTTCTCACATGGTAGGACAAGCAGCGCAATCTTTTTGACCATTGACCTATTGTAACACTTTGTTTATTTCTTTGCAAATGAATAAAAAATTAAGAAACAAGTGATCATTTCTGTGATAGTTGACTCCATTGCTATTAGTACTGTATGAGGCCTGAATAAAACAGGCTAGATTTATCATTTACCATAGATGATGTAAGTCCCTGGTATTCAAACTGGGGTCATGATCCGTTTTAGGGTCACTAAAATATTAGGAAGATAAAAAATTGCCAATATTTGTGAAAACAAGTGGAAAATGTTGAACATGATTAGTTACTTCACAAGTTGCTATATGTACTCTATTTTGCAACTAAGTACACTTAAAGTTAAACTTCATATAATTTCTCAATAGGAAAGGGGATGCATCCTTGGCAATGATCAAATTATCAGTAAACCCAATCTTTATCTTGTGATTTTTCTCTAACATTATTTTCTCCTTGGTCAATAAGTTTTAAAGAAAGGAAGGTATTAATGTTTCCAATACAAAGTGTCCTACAGTACATTAAACACAACACACATGCCCTTTAATGTATGAAATTGTAATCCCTGGGATATGATCAATGAAATAATCAAAAGTTAAACATCTTTTCTAGTTTCTGCTCCATTGTTATTAGCTTGATATAATTCTTCTAGGCAGATCAGTTCACAAGTTACCAAGCTTAAAGGTTAAAAGGTCGAGTAGCGCATTTCTTTTCTCAACATACCATTGAATTTAATCTAGTTCTTGACGTAGCATACATGGCAATGTGATCCACAATCTAATCTGACCAACGTTTGCAAGAATCCCTTTAATGATATGATCGTTTGGCTGACGGAAGTAGAGAAAAGTAGCGCTATGAATGCTGTAAGATGATACACCTGTAAGGTACTCGTTAGCTCAGGAAAATGTAGGCTAAGTGGCCTTTCTCTACACTTAGAGAAGGCCAAGAAGTCAACGTGGTTTAGATTTTGGCTGAGAAAGCACCAGGCTGGATCCAAGAATGCGTCAATTGAGCTTGTCTCAATTACAAAGTTCAGTGTATGTGCCCCGCATGTAGTTTCAGAAATCTGACCTAGTTTTCCTAGAAAAGTGTTATCTTACCATTACTAGGATTGTGTTAAAGTTTGACTTGATTCTTAAAACAGTCGGTAGAAGTGAGCATTACAGATAGAAGTGGTTTTAATGTTATCTAGCTATTTGTGGTTTGATGGTAGGAAGGATAAAGCGAATGGACCATTATGCTCCAAGCTGCAGCTTCATATCATGGTTGTCATGGAGAATCACATATCATTGTTGCCATGGAGAATCACGCCAAGATTAACCTCTTGATAACCTCTCCCAATTGATGCGGATTTAACTGACCAGAAGAAAGGTTGATAGAATGGATGAAAAGATTAATTACCCAGTACATACATCACAAGGACTCCATGCATTACCCTATACAGTTGTTAATGTCATTAATGGCTTTATTGTGTTACTACTTTCTCCCATTTGGTATCAACCCTTAATAATTGGAGCTGACCTTTCTGACCTTAGTAATTCATAAATAATTAGAGAGTCATTTGGGAACTTATTTATCATTCTTATACAAATATGTTTTGCTCATTTTTGCCAATTTTATGAAGAGCAGTGTTCTTTATTACTGTATCATTGTTGTTTTTGTTGTAGGTTTTTGGAAGAAAGACATGGAGACCACTACAAGGTGTATAACTTGTAAGTATTAAACATTGAGTGTTTGGTAATAAACCTCACTCACCCTTCATAGTCGTCATATAACACTACAGCAATGTTTCCACTGTAACTACTCAGGCTGTAAACCAATACTGAGCTCTAGATTCTGTCTTCTATTATGTGACAAACTGCATTTCAACCATTCTCCTGACATATATAATACCAACATATATACACAATAGGTTCTTAGTCCTTTGATGGTGAGTTGCCTATAAGTGATTTAATATTATACTGTGCGTTCATGACTGTTGATTCTACACTTGAAGACAAAGCAATGTCACAGTATTAAGAGTTTTGTGGAAATTAAAACAGAAAATTTATGTAATCTGTTTATAACTCCAGTATGCATCATTATATTGTTAGGATTAGTTCAACTCTCTATGAAAGGTATATTTGTGTTTTAAAATGTCCTGTATCATGGAACAATAATTGAGTGCTCACATATTTTCTAACATTATTGCTGTTTATGTCTTCTGCTTCCCATAAAATATTAATTATGAGATGGTCCTATATGCACAAGAATTGCTGTACTTTTTCTGCATTTGTGTCGCAATTTGCTCTGCAATACCAGATTATTATTTTCTGTCCTGAAAATGGACAATTTCTCTCCAAACTAAACATGAAGGTTGGCAAAACAATGATTTTGATGATTTATAATGATAGTTCATTTGTTACAGGAAGGCATATTTTTCTATGAATTCTTAATATTTTTGGTCATGAATGTAAAAAATATTTACATCATTTCAAAGTTTTGTTGGGCTATCTTTAGCAGGATATGGAAGTCACCTATGGTTTCCTTCTATATTTAAGTTAGAAGTGATACTATCTTAAGGCTGAGACTGTAATGTGAGATGGTCCTGAGTTGGAATCGGTATTGATAAAGGATTTCTATAATATGAGCTGTTTGTCTGAATTCATCTTTAGATGGACTTCAGATGAAAACAATCAGCAATTGTAAGCTGAATTGTCATAAACTGTAATGACTTAAATAAGGTGGCAGACTACATAGGCAGTTCAAGGTTCCACAGAGAAGAGGAGTCTTTCTTCCTTGTGTTTTTCATGTGAAAGTTGTCCTCATTGGTTATATGCAGATAATTTGTGTTTGACTGAAAGGTTCTAACAATAGGCTGTGTAATTAAGAAGTTTTCTGATGATCTAAGATAAGGGAGTACCTTCGAACAAATCTTCTATCCATTTTGAGGTTGCAAAATGACGTTGAACAGTTTATTTATTTGCTGTTTTATTGGAAGATCAACTAACATTTGAACAATGAGTGATGGACATACATAGCTATTGTTTGTGAGGGGTGGGGGGGGGAGGGGCATGTTTCTCAAGTTGAAAAGTTTTCAAAAGTTGGTATTCTCTTAGCAAGCAGCCAAACAATGATATGTGTAGATAAGTCTGTAACTTCCCTGTACTGTTTCAACACAAAATACCTAACATGTATTGAGCACCTGTCTTATCACTTAAACAGAGATGATTTTTCTTGCAGATGTTCAGAGAGAAACTATGATACATCGATTTTCCACGGTAGAGTCGCCCAGTATCCATTTGATGATCATAACCCACCAAGAATGGAACTTATAAGACCATTCTGTGAAGATTTGGATACGTGGTTGAGTGAAGACGAGAAGAATATTGCTGCTGTACATTGCAAAGCAGGAAAGGTAATCTACCCGCAGGTACTCCCTGGTCAAGAAAGCTTGACCCCTCAAAATAGACCAAGAAAAATGAACAAAAACCAAGAAAGCTTGACTTCTCAAATACACCTAGCAAAATTTAAAAACCAAGAAAGCTTGACCTCTATTAATACACCAAGAAAAAATTAAAAACCAAGAAAGCTTGACCCCTAAAAATACACAAAGACAAATTTAAAACCAAGACAGCTTGATCCCTCAAAGCACCAAGCAAAAAACTAAAACCAAGATAGCTTGGCCCCTCAAAATACACCTAGCAAAATTTAAAAACCAAGAAAGCTTGACCTCTATTAATACACCAAGAAAAAATTAAAAACCAAGAAAGCTTGACCCCTCAATATACACAAAGACAAATTTAAAAACCAAGAAAGCTTGACCCCTCAATATACACAAAGACAAATTTAAAAACCAAGAAAGCTTGACCCCTCAATATACACAAAGACATATTTAAAAACCAAGAAAGCTTGACCCCTCAAGATAGACCAAGAAAAATGAACAAAAACCAAGAAAGCTTGACTTCTCAAATTCACCAAGAAAAATTTACAAACCAAGAAAGCTTGACCCCTAAAAATACACAAACACAAATTTAGAACCAAGGCAGCTTGATCCCTCAAAGCACCAAGCAAAAAATTAAAACCAAGATAGCTTGGCCCCTCAAATACACCAAGAAAAATTTACAAACCAAGATAGCTTGACCCCTAAAATACACCAAGAAAACTTTAAAAAAAACCTAGAAGCTTTAGTTTTGAATTAATCAATGTAAATCTATCTTAACATGTTTCTTAATTGAAGAAGATACATAGAAGGAACAGACAAGATATCTTGTAGCTGTAATATAAACATTGGCATGAAAGGAATGGTGGACAAACTTTGCAGGTGTGATGTGAATATTTTCTTCATTACAGTCTTATAATGTTTACAATTACATATGTTTATGTTTCTAAGTTTAATCTTTCCTTCATAGCCAGCTGCAAGTTTAGGTCTGGTGATTTACATATGTATGACCATCTGACGATCAGTTAACTCTTTAGTTGAAGTGGTGTGATCGTGATTTCCAAAAATTAATAAACCCCTCTCAGGAAAACTTATCAGTTTGCTACCTAGATATTGAAGATTCTTCACCCTAAAAAAACAACCCCCAAGAAAGCTTGATCCCTCGAAATACACCAAGAAAATATAAAAAGGAAAAAAAGAGGAAAAACAAAGGGAATAAAAAGAAAGAAACTTTCCAATTATACTGTCCTATTTTAGAAAAAAAAAGAAAGAAAAAGATGAACCATTGCAGTGTTCTTATGAGTAACACTTTTTGTTTGTTTCCAGGGAAGAACAGGTGTAATGATATGCGCCTATATGCTTCATCGTGGACTCTTTCATGTCACCCAAGAAGCTCTGCAATACTATGCATCAGCGAGAACTACCAATGGAAAGGTTGGTTTAAACTTGGATATGCTTAATTTCATCCCAGCTTAGTTTCGAGGATATGCATACATGAATTCTTGGCCAGTTTAATGCATATGTTTAAATTCATCTTGATTCAGTTTGCCTAATTTCATCTTAGTTTAAAGAATATGCCCATTTTCATCCTGGTTCAGTTTAAAAATATGTTGAGAATAATCATGCACTCATAAATTTATGCTTAGAGTCATCTTCAATAGTGTTACAGGATATGCTGAGAGATTCATCCCAGCTTTGTTTTAAATAATATACTTCACTGATATTAAAAGACTTTGTGCATGCATGAATATGTGCATTGTTGTGCTTACGATCTTTGAATATTTGGTAATTGTAACATATTCTGCTATGAAGGTTCAGGTTATTCAAATCAAACTTTGATATGTTCATCTTTAAGTAAAGACATGACAGAGCATTACCCAATGACCCTTTTGAGAGGGCAGAGCCTAATATTTCACTCACTTCCAAAGCACAGAATTAACAATGACATGTATCATTCATGACAATTTCCAGTCCACTTAGACAGTGCTTCGAACAGGTAATAAATCTGGTCATCACTCCAGGTTCCTGTTCCCAGTCCACTTAGACACTGCTTTGAACAGGTAATAACTCTGGTTGTCAGTTTCCCAGGTTCCTGTTCCCCAGTCCACTTAGACACTGCTTTGAACAGGTAATAACTCTGGTTGTCAGTTTCACAGGTTCCTGTTCCCCAGTCCACTTAGACACTGCTAGGAACAGGTAATAACTTTGGTTGTTGGTTTGTATGCTCCTGTTCCCCAGTCCACTTAGACACTGCTTTGAACAGGTAATAACTCTGGTTGTCAGTTTCCCAGGTTCCTGTTCCCCAGTCCACTTAGACACTGCTTTGAACAGGTAATAACTCTTGTTATCACTCCCGGTTCCTGTTCCCAGTCTACCTAGACACTGCTTTGAACAGGTAATAACTCTGGTTGTCAGTTTCCCAGGTTCCTGTTCCCCAGTCCACTTAGACACTGCTTTGAAGAGGTAATAATCTTGTTATCACTCCCAGGCTCCTGTTCCCAATTCCACTTAGGCTTTTCTTGGACCAAGTAGTAATTTTCACTGCGAGTGTCTCAGACCTGTTATGCAGTGCTTGGTCTAAGCAATATTTTTTACTCATTGTTTCTTAGACCACTTGGACAGTGATTGGACCATGTTGTAATTTTGTTAGACCAGTAAGACAGAGCTTGGAGCAAATAGTACTTTCTACTGTGTGTTTCCCAGACCAGTGAGACAGTGCTTGGAGCAAATAGTACTTTCTAATGTAATTTTTTGTCAGACCAGTAAGACAGTGCTTGGACCAAATAGTACTTTCTACTGTGAGTTCCTTAGACCAGTGAGACAGTGCTTGGAGCAAATAGTACTTTCAATTGTGAGTTTCCAGTCAGTAAGACAGTGCTTGGACCAAATAGTACTTTCTACTGTGAGTTCCTTAGACCAGTGAGACAGTGCTTGGAGCAAATAGTACTTTCTACTGTGAGTTCCTTAGACCAGTAAGACAGTGCTTGGACCAAATAGCACTTTCTTCTATGAGTTCCTTAGACCAGTGAGACAGTGCTTGGACCAAATAGTACTTTCTAATGTAATTTTTTTCAGACCAGTAAGACAGTGCTTGGACCAAATAGTACTTTCAATTGTGAGTTTCCCAGACCAGTGAGACAGTGCTTGGAGCAAATAGTACTTTCTACTGTGAATTTTGTCAGACCAGTGAGACAGTGCTTGGAGCAAATAGTACTTTCAATTGTGAGTTTCCAGTCAGTAAGACAGTGCTTGGACCAAATAGTACTTTCTACTGTGAATTTTGTCAGACCAGTGAGACAGTGCTTGGAGCAAATAGTACTTTCTACTGTGAGTTTCTAGAGAGAACGTCTTTAGATATCCGTCCAGCCTTTTCCCTAATTACCATTTTGAACCATTCATGAATGTTCATATGATGTCATGGTTTTTAACAATCATCAACACTTAAAAGAGAAGTGCAATACAAGTAACATAGAAAGTATTTTCTGTCTTTTCAGGGGGTGACAATACCTTCGCAGCGGCGTTATGTGGAGTATTATGGGAGTTTAGTGCGACAGAACTTGACGTACATTCCAACAACGTTACTCATGACAAAGATAGAATTTGAAACCATTCCTATGATGGGTGGAGCAACATTTCAGCCATCTTTTACAGTTTACCAGGGAAAAGTCAAGATATTTACTTCTCAAACATTCCTGGTAATTACTATTGCTAATGGCATTGTTAATAGCATAACTTGTCATATTACAGCTGAAAGACTAAAAGCTATTACGTGGCCTGACGGAGATGTATGGTTGATACTAATATAGAACAAAGTAGTTGAATGAGTAGCACAATAGCAAAGATGCAAACAGATGATTGGTTTATGATATGAAATGAACAATTGAAATATTATAAACCTCAAAGTTCAAACTAAGATTGAAACTCTGGGTGAGAGTAGTGCAAAGAGAGAGAGTCTGGAATGGATAGGTTATCTTGGAGGGCTAGGAGGTTTCAATTCAGTGACAACTGCATAATGAACTCTACTGACATTTTCAAACTGATTTATGAACTCTACTGACATTTTCAAACTGATTTTTGTGAAGCATTGGTTATGTAGTGTTGCATCTGCTGGGATCAAATGATCCCTTAATGAACTAGAATTAAATTGTATTCTATTTTGCTCTTTTTCTGTTTCATGAATCTATAGGGGAAGAAGGTGGATCGCTTTCTTGTTCTGGAACTCCCTACACCAATTCCTGTCTGTGGAGATATCAAGATAGACTTTTTCTCAAAGCAAAGGAAATTGGTGAAGGTGTGTACTTGCTTTGACAGAGCATAGCATCCATCAAAACACATTCCTTATATTGAGAATCCTTTAGCCTGTCATGTAATAGTTATTTTGGTACCAATTTTACCATTACATGAAACAGTTTCAAGTTGAAAAGTACAAAGAAAGAAAATCTGCTAATAAAATCTTTTACAAGGAAGATTGTAATATTATTTTTTCTGTAATTTTGCAGGACAAAATGTTCCATTTATGGTTCAACACATTTTTTGTGGCTAACTCAGGGGACAGTCGACTTTCAAATGGTAATGATAGGGTACTCCAGACGGTAAAGGAACCACCCCATAGATGCCCAGAGAAGGAGATACTGATGGTGAAGCTGCATAAACATGAGCTGGATAAGGCTAATAAAGACAAAACCAACAGACTTTACTCACCAAATTTCAAAGTAAGCTTAATTCATTCAAGGAGAGTTGTTAACAGGTTGTTCACTTAAAAATGCTTCAGTGATGTACAAGTGACCAATGAAACCTGTACAGACCTCATTGGTACTGCTAACAGCAAACTTACAGATTAAGGCGATGTTAAACATTTTAATGTTATTTTCTGCAAATGATCTACATGGGTACTGGAACTTCAGTGTAAGAATAGACTCCATATTATCAAACACTAGATGAGTGTACCTTAGGGTACTAATTCTAGTCTATTAGTCTAGATGTAATATGACATGATATAGCATCAGCTGAGATTTGAAGAGGTTTTGTTTTCATTCCTTTGTTTCCTCATTCTTTTTCGTTTGTTGCTTCATAATATCAATATATATCAGTGGCTGCTCAATGAAATGTTTCATTGGCTTTGAGTTCAGTGTCATGATGCTGTTTTATTGGAAGTTGAAGCCTTAGTAGGTGTCATGTCCTATGGTTTTACTATGCTTTGTAGGTGATGATGACAAAAGGTAGTGGTCAATACTATGCCAAATTAAACTGTGACAGTTCTCACTAATAAAGCAAACATTGTTAGCTCCCAGCATTAAGCTACAGCAGATCTTTAAACATAAGGAATGTATGTTACTTGTACCAGCACTACGGGTCAGGTGGACTTAGTGCACCGGCGCTGCGGGTAAGGTGGACTGTACCAGCACTACGGGTCAGGTGGACGTAGTGCACCGGCGCTGCGGGTAAGGTGGACTGTACCAGCACTGCGGGTAAGGTGGACTTAGTGCACCGGCGCTACGGGTAAGGTGGACTGTACCAGCACTACGGGTCAGGTGGACTACCAGCACTGCGGGTAAGGTGGACTGTACCAGCACTACGGGTCAGGTGGACGTAGTGCACCGGCGCTACGGGTAAGGTGGACTGTACCAGCACTGCGGGTAAGGTGGACTTAGTGCACCGGCGCTGCGGGTACGGTGGACTGTACCAGCACTGCGGGTAAGGTGGACTTAGTGCACCGGTGCTGCGGGTAAGGTGGACTGTACCAGCACTACGGGTCAGGTGGACGTAGTGCACCGGCGCTGCGGGTAAGGTGGACTGTATCAGCACTGCGGGTAAGGTGGACTTAGTGCACCAGCGCTGCGGGTAAGGTGGACTGTACCAGCACTGCGGGTAAGGTGGACGTAGTGCACCGGCGCTGCGGGTAAGGTGGACTGTATCAGCACTGCGGGTAAGGTGGACTTAGTGCACCAGCGCTGCGGGTAAGGTGGACTGTACCAGCACTGCGGGTAAGGTGGACTTAGTGCACCGGCGCTGCGGGTAAGGTGGACTGTACCAGCACTACGGGTCAGGTGGACATAGCTCTTGCTTGCGCAAGCTAAATATCTTGCAAGAAGTTTCTCTAACTAGTAAGGATCATTACCTACCATTTTTGTGGATTTAGAGAAATACTTCACTGTTGATACCTGAGTCAATTTAGTGGAAATTGAGGTTTGGTGATATCTCATAGTGATACAGTGCAATCAAAGGGTCAAATGTTGTTTCTTGTTTGAATTTACAGGTGATCTGCCTTTTTCAAAGAGCAGATGTGAAGCGAGAAGACTCGGATTCTGTTTCCGGTAGCGACCATTCAGTCAGTGACAATGATGAAGAGGAGGATATCTCCGACACAGATTCTGAATCTGAGTGGAATGCTAATGAAACAACACGAGTATGAATTGTCATCATAAGGCCCTACACAAGTATGACCGGTCATAATAAGGACCTTAACAAGTATGACCAATCATAAAAAGGACCTTAACAGCTTGACCGGCCATCATATGGACCTTCACTATTGTGACCGGTCATAATAGGGACCTTAAAAAGTATGACCGGCCATCATAAGGACCTACACAATTATGAGTTGTCACGGTTACGGTCTGCATGGGTGTTACCTATACAAGTATTACAGTAATTGGTCTTTGTTAGGACCTAATCATGTATAACCGGATTATTAGGATGTACACATGTATTACTGGTCTGTGATAGTTAAGACCTAAACAAGTATAACCTATCATTGTTAAGACCTACACAAGTATTATCTATCATTGTTAGGACTGATATGAGTGTGGCCGGTCATTGTTAGGACCTATATGAGTGTGGCCGGTCATTGTTAGGACCTATATGAGTGTGGCCGGTCATTGTTAGGACCTATATGAGTGTGGCCGGTCATTGTTAGGACTGACATGAGTGTGGCCGGTCATTGTAAGGACTGATATGAGTGTGGCCGGTCATTGTTAGGACTGATATGAGTGTGACTGGTCATTGTTAGGACCTATATGAGTGTTGCCGGTCATTGTTAGGACTGATATGAGTGTGGCTGGTCATTGTTAGGACCTATATGAGTGTGGCCGGTCATTGTTAGGACATATTTGAACATGATTGGTCATTTATACAACCTGATTGTATAGCAGCACTCTTCTGTTACTCTAGAGTATGTCACAGGTTTAATCAACATTCCATCAGAAGGGATAACATTTATGTATCTAGAGGTATCTTCAGTTAATGGGTGTGTTTTGTTGACCAGAGAGAAGAGTTAATCCCTGTTTGCTTTGTATCAGGAGGCTCAATAGCCATCAAATCCCCCAAGTGACCAATCTATAGGTCATGGGAGTTGCTGTCTTTTTATGCCATTTAATGTTGTTGATGTCCTGATTCGGGTAATGTTTTAGTGAAAAAACTACATGATTTGGCATGTACTTGTTATATACAATTTCTCATTCTATTGCTGTTATTTTGATAAAGCAATTGATATGTTGATCCCAAAGGATTTCTTTAGCTTTACATATTTTGCGTATTGCTAATCGCTCAATGTTTAGATCTTTCATCTTTTATTTACGCTTTCTGAATGAGAAGTAGTTTCATTCATGGTTACTCTTAATACTAGGACTTGCAATATATCTGTATCTTGCTACAGATCTTTCATTTTGAAAAAAAACATTGAGCAAAGACCTGTGTATATCATTGCAGTGTATATTAGAACTCTACTGGTGGTGTACTCATGAAGCTACCTCCATCAATACTGTTACCACAGATGTATGTTAATATATAGAGTTCTCAGTCTCACCCTTAGATAGCTTCTCTGTTGCATCTTTGAAAATATAGGCATTCTACTTGGTTGCTTGCTCACAAACAAAGGGCTCTGTGTTCTAGGCTTTCCCTTGGGGGTTGTTCAGGCATAGCAGATATCTAGTGGTAACAGGCTTAGTATCTTCCAGTGAATCCAAAACTTGTATGCTTTGTGAGAGAGTCTGTCCTAGTGATTTTAAGTCAATGTACATCCCATAGCTCAGTGAGAGAGTCTGTCCTGATGGTATTAAGTCAATTTAAATCCCATAGCTCAGTGGGAGAGTCTGTCCTGATGGTATTATAAATATAAATATAAATACCATATATTAAAGTGCTGTTATCATGAAATGAAACATGCTCAAGAGCACTGTACAAAAGAACCAAAACCTATTATTAAGTCTATTTAAATCCCATAGCTCAGTGAGAGAGTCTGTCCTGATGGTATTAAGTCAATGTACATCCCATAGCTAGTGTGAGAGTCTGTCCTAGTGATATTAAGTCAATGTACATCCCATAGCTCAGTGAGAGAGTCTGTCCTGATGGTATTAAGTCAATTTAAATCCCATAGCTCAGTGAAAGAGTCTGTCCTGATGGTATTAAGTCAATGTACATCCCATAGCTGGTGTGAGAGTCTGTCCTAGTGATATTAAGTCAATTTAAATCCCATAGCTCAGAGAGAGAGTCTGTCCTGATGGTATTAAGTCAATGTACATCCCATAGCTGGTGTGAGAGTCTGTCCTAGTGATATTAAGTCAATTTAAATCCCATAGCTCAGTGAGAGAGTCTGTCCTGATGGTATTAAGTCAATGTACATCCCATAGCTGGTGTGAGAGTCTGTCATAGTGATATTAAGTCAATTAAAATCCCATA
>JAIPMN010000323.1:19807-36629 GCA_020650975.1 Apostichopus californicus
TAGTGATATTAAGTCAATTAAAATCCCATAGCTCAGTGAGAGAGTCTGTCCTAGTGATATTAAGTCAATTTAAATCCCATAGCTCAGTGAGAGAGTCTGTCCTAGTGATGGTATTAAGTCAATGTACATCCCATAGCTCAGTGAGAGAGTCTGTCCTGATGGTATTAAGTCAATGTACATCCCATAGCTGGTGTGAGAGTCTGTCATAGTGATATTAAGTCAATTAAAATCCCATAGCTCAGTGAGAGAGTCTGTCCTAGTGATATTAAGTCAATTTAAATCCCATAGCTCAGTGAGAGAGTCTGTCCTGATGGTATTAAGTCAATGTACATCCCATAGCTCAGTGAGAGAGTCTGTCCTGATGGTATTAAGTCAATGTACATCCCATAGCTGGTGTGAGAGTCTGTCCTAGTGATAGTAAGTCAATTTATATCCCATAGCTCAGTGAGAGAGTCTGTCCTGATGGTATTAAGTCAATGTACATCCCATAACTCAGTGAGATAGTCTGTCATAGTGATATTAAGTCAATGTACATCCCATAGCTGGTGTGAGAGTCTGTCATAGTGATATTAAGTCAATTAAAATCCCATAGCTCAGTGAGAGAGTCTGTCCTAGTGATATTAAGTCAATTTATATCCCATAGCTCAGTGAGAGAGTCTGTCCTGATGGTATTAAGTCAATGTACATCCCATAACTCAGTGAGATAGTCTGTCATAGTGATATTAAGTCAATGTACATCACATATGCAGCAAGTTCATTAATTGTGAATGGACTAAAACTATATGTTTCTGTACAGTTGAGTTATTGCTTATTGTTGTTCCTTCTCAGTTTATATACAATCTTAATCAAAAAGTTCATTAAATAACATCTCTGGGGTTAAGCAAATTTGCTTTAAGCTATCCACCTTGTGAACTTAAAATGGGGAAAAGGAAATGCCAACATAAAGTGTTAATCAAGTCTTTTAAAATCCTTCAACTCACATGCCAGTCTCTTGCAGAAATGTCTTTGAGAAAAGCAAAAAAACAAAAGGGAAACAGGATAGCAAAAAAACAAGACAAGAGATGCTTCATAATGCTTCTCAAGACAAGAATGGTCAGTAATGCCCAGACTTATTCAAATTAGCTTCTAAACAGCATCTCCCATGACTTTGCAATGTATGACAGTTGTAGAAATGTTTTTGCCTTTGTAACTGTTTCTTTCTTCCGTAAGGTCTTCACAGCTCAATCACGTTAAAAAAGATTTGAATGAAATTCATTTAGTTTTGAAGAGATATTATTAAGTTAATATTTTGAATATTAATTTAAATGTAAATACTTTGTTACATGAGAGGAAGATAATACAACTCAGAGTAAATTGAGAAAAAAAATGTAAATGATTCTTCATAAAGTTACACTCACAGTTAAATGCACTTTGTCTCAAACAAGAATCAGTACACTTTGTATTATTCACAGGTGATGGAAAATTTGTAGTTTATTTAAACTTGATGATGGTATTCTTTAGTCTGATGATAGGAAATGATTTCAGCTTTGATGTCAAGTTTTTTGTGTTTCTTAAGTAGGCCTATGCAATGCATGGATGACAATTTCTTCTAGAATATTAAAAAGGGGAAGGAAATTCAGTAAACTATAAGAGCTTGAAACAATTGTGGCAATGCTTGAAGTTGCAGCTGCTTCTGACAAGAAAATGATTTTGTCCCTCATAACAGGTGCATGTATTGATGGCAAGATCAATATACTACAACAACTGTTCATTGGAAGTATGTGAGTGTAAGCTTGGTTTCTGAAAGAAAGAAAACTGTAGCAAAGGTTTAATATCTAGCTATTGGCATGGCATAATGTATATTGTGGAATATGGTCACATTTGCTACTCTGATGGATCCAACATTCTTCACATGTGTATACTTCCAAAGTTTGAACAAATCTAAAAATAAAAGAATAGTTATTGTGTCTGTAACTGTTAATGGAGAATCATGTTTGAATGGTGTGGCTAGAATCATGAATATTCATTGGGTACCGAGTTAACAAAGAAGTACTTGTTCTAAGAAATTAGAATGAATACTTCCACCTTTGTCCACACTGGTGTATAAATGCTAGCTACTAAATGTACACATTTGTAAGTTACAATTGTTCTGATCAAGGTCCACACCTTGCAACCCAGCATAGGTTGTACCACAGCTTTGTGAAATAAACACATTTATCACACAGATTCTTCCTGAAGTTATTCCATGGGAGTGTACCATGCTTTTCCTATGCTCTTATTTATTTTTATTCATTCATAATGACATATCAGTGTGAAGGTGTAGTATGCTTGTCTGTAGGTCTGTTTGGCTGTAGGTCTGTGTCTATAGGTATTTTTTCTGTAGGTGTTTGTAGATGTTGGTCTGTAGATGTTTGTCTACGTGTAGGTATGTGTGTCTGTATGTTTGTTTGTTTTTATGTTTTAATAGTTTCATAGTGGATTTGTTACAGTCAACAGTAAAAGACTGAAATAGACAAATGAGGCCAGAATTAGCCAGTCAGTTTAAAGTGTGTCTTGTAAAACAATTAGAAAAGAGGTATTTTTTGGCTACAAGAATCATTTTACTTGTAAAGATAGAGATTGTCAGAAACATATTAGTATCAATAAAATTATTTTTAAATGACTTTTTGTGTCAAGATTTTGTTTCTGTGTTGTCCTGTTCCCAGGTTATATATTTACAGGTTGAAAGGTATTTTGTACCGCTGGCAATTATATACAGCAAGCTCAGCAATATATATTCATCAATCTATCCTAATTGTCTATAATTTATGGCAGGGGAGCAGGGGGAGGGGAGCAGGGGGAGGGGAGCAGGGGGAGGGGAGAGGGGACCAGGGGCATGAGTCAGGGGGAAGTTGCTTTTGAGTGCAAGGCCAGAATATGATCTGTATTCGAATGTGGCAGGAACTTTCCTTTCACCAGTAAGAAATCTTGAATTTAAATTCAAATTAAGAAATGGTTCTGTGACATTATTTTATTTCATTACTAATTCACACAAACTGCATCATTCAATCTTTTAATTTCAATTTATTTATTCAATTACAACTTATACGTCTTTGGTTAATTCATCAACAAACATATCTCCTTTACACAGCTCCTTTGGAATACAAACTTTCTTGATCAACAAAATAATGAAAACATTTTCTTCTTAAGTGATGTCAATAACATCTTGCGTAGGTGAACTATATAGTCTCTTTATTAAAATTTAATGTTATTAATGATGTCATTCCTGAGATAATCACTCACATGACCTTTAAAGGTGCATCTGACCATTAAAAAATTAAAATATTCTGAATATTAGCAAGCCAACTCCACTGATTACCATAACTTTACTCAAAACTTATCAAAGACAACCCCCATCCCCCTTCCAAGGAAAAAAAAACTTTACACTCTTTTGATTTTACTTATAAAGAGAAATAAGTACTTTGAATTGTGATTAGCATATTCCTTACCAAAAATCACCACTACATTCACGTTATCTTTAAATCATTTTAAATCAGTTCAGGAAAAAGAGATCTTAACATGCAATGTTCTCATATTCCACTGGCATTGTTCGTTGGTTCATACTTTAAAAGAACTGAAATTCTAATCCAACGCTACTTCTAAATGCTACTTTATGTAAAGAAGCACATAGCTGTGATGCCGTTTCTAGTCTCATGATGGTATTTAACAACATGGCTGTGACTCTGTTTCTCGTCTCATGATGGTATTTAATAACATGGCTGTGATGCTGTTTCTCATCTCACGATGGTATTTAATTAATGCAATACATTTACAGAGACACGGTATCAACTGAACAAATATCTTTTACTTTCTGTGGTCACATGTCATAATGAAACTGTTTCAAGAAAATCTTCACAGCAAGAATAATGACCAAGTATGGTGATTAGGAGCATTTGAAACAAATGTGAATCGGAAATTCTTCACTCAACTAAGAAGGGTTGACAAAATATTCTTTGAGACTATTTTGGCAACCAGCTGCCTGCAGTAACACAACTTTATTATTCGGCACAGAGTAATTGGCCTACAGCAGAGTTTTGGGGACCAAATATTGATCTTAAACTGACTTGGTTTCCTATCCATGGGCAGCAACACCCATCACAAAAACAAAATTTACATTACATGAAACTTAAATATGAAAGTTCTACTACATGTGCATTGTCCTTTGCTATGCTGAATACAAAGAGGCTTAGGCTTTTTTACAAAATCCTTAAAGATTAATTTCTTCCTTTTGGATCTAATGTGCTGTCTCCATCTGTGGCCTGCAGGCTGTACTGACCTACCTGTGGCCTGTACTGTCCCCACCTGTGGCTTGCAGGCTGTACTGTCCCCACCTATGGCCTGCAGGCTGTACTGTCCCCACCTATGGCCTGCAGGCTGTACTGTCCCCACCTATGGCCTACAGGCTGTACTGTCCCCACCTGTGGCCTGCAGGCTTTACTTTCCCACCTGTGGCCTGCAGGCTGTAATGTCCTCACTTGTGGCATGCAGTTGGCACTATCCCCACCTGTGGCATGCAGGCTGTACCTTCCCACATGTGGCCTGCAGGCTGTACTTTTGCCACCTGTGGCATGCAGGCTGTACTTTCCCACCTGTGGCATGCATGCTGTACCTTCCCACATGTGGCCTGCAGACTGTACTTTTGCCACCTGTGTCCTACATTATTAAGCTGAATCTGTTGTATAATTATTGAAGGCTTGAACATTTTCAACTAACAATTTAGAGGTTAAACATATGCTTTGAAATTTACTCATCAAGCTAACATCTACTAGGCTAGCTTCAACAACCTAGTAGCTTCAAATACAAAGTACAGAAAGTAAATTCCAATAGAAACCACAAAATGGTTCCATAAAACAGTAGCATTGACCTAATTAATGCAAGTTATGCAGTTTAATACTCAGAAATATCTTAATCATAAGAAAAAGTCGCCCAGGAAAGAACCTAGGCACGAAAACCAAACTACCGAACGACTGATCAGCTCTCAACCCCAGTCCCCTTGCATCGGGACTGTGACTGTGTGATCATCGTGGGGGGGAATCACCATTCCCCTCGAAAGGGAACAGATACTACACATGATCTTAGCCAAAAGGCCGAGAAGCGATCATAATGAGATGCTCAAACTGAAATCTCTTCATATGAAATAATGGTATTAAAGGGCTTACAGGACAAACATAGAATATTGTAGCATTAATACAGTCCGTACACCCTGAATGCACCTTATAGATAATGTTAAATAACATTAATATGTGTATAAAACTAACAATTCTGTAGAATTTCCAGAAATTAAATTTATTGTACAAAATTCAAGGCATGATAGATCATTTGAGGTTCTTATAAGTTTCACTTTCAATAAACCTTCAAATTAAATAAAATTGAGTAACTATTCCATGATAAGTAAAGATTGCATGAAAAGGCAAGGTGAATGATTAATAGGTTCATTAAAAAATCAGGCAGTATTTGGAAGATTACTTCTACATTAAATCACACACAATAATATATATAAATATAAGTAGTACTTTGAACAGGAAGAAATGCTTTGTCTTACCAACAAATCAGTTTGGATGAAAAAACTCTCTTGATAGATAGGGAGAGGCTACAGTTTGATTCATTCTTTGCAGTGCACAGACTTACTTAAAGAAGAGCTTTAACATGAGAAATGAAAAGTATATGAACTGAATATCAAATTCATCTGAAAAGTTTATGACAACCTACATATGAACAAACATTATAGACTGCAGATCAATAGAGATTATAATGAACCAGCATACCAACAGAGATTTTTGGAACTGCAGAAAAATAAAGATTTTGGAAACTGCAGACCAATAGTGATTTGATGAAAACTGTAGACCAATAGTGATTTGATGATAACTACAACCCAGTAGTGATTTGAAGAAAACTGCAAACCTACTGTATAGTGATTTGATGAAAACTGCAGACCAATAAGTGATTTGATGAAAACTGCAGACCAATAGAGATTTGATGAAAACTGCAGACCAATAGTGATTTGATGAAAACTGCAGACCAATAGTGATTTGATGAAAACTGCAGACCAATAGTGATATGATGAAAACTGCAGACCAATAGGGATTTCTGAAAACTAGGCCAGTAAAGATTTATGCAAACTGCAGATCAGTTGAAATTCAAGGAAATCTGCAGACCAATGGATATCACTGAAAACTGCAGACCAATAGTTATATAAAATCTGCCGCGATGTGAGCACTCAGTCTTCTCTCTCTCCCTATGTGTTCTTAATCGCTATATTCTTCTGCAATGTACTCAGTTGGTGCCTCTTGGTAATTATAAAGCATTATCTCTTGCTCCACTTGAACGATGAATTTGAAGGTCATTCCGCAGCCAATCAACTGTTTGTGTAAAATATTAGGAGATTCTCTATTAAAACTGTTCAGATAATGATACAAACACTACAAGATAAACTGAATGAAGGGAGCAGAGCATACTCTGTTAATATATGTATATAGAGTATGCAGGGCAATATGGAGGAACATCCACTTGATAATTCATAGTATTATTAAAATCTACCAAAAGGTGAAAATTAGCCAAATTTACAATGTATTAATTTATAGAGACTGATACTATATACGTAAGAGAACACAACACATAATTTGAAGGAAATCAAGTACACATTTCAGTAGGCAGGGGAAATGACTGCTTTTCATAGTGCAGCAAATTTACAAAATAAAAGTTTATAGTGACAAAGTGGAAGTGGCCAGAAATTCATGAATATGGCTTTGCCATATTGTTTGGCTATGTCAAAGATGAAGAGATTGTGAATATTACCTGAGGTACACAAAGTCCTAGCAAAAGGCCCATCATTAGCTTCAAGTTGTCCTGAATCCAGACAGCCAAGGCCGAGGTGCACCCCCGGATAAAAATATCATCCTGAAGGGTGAGAGGGTGGTGGTCCCCCTCTCTGACCTTGTAACCACACTGTGTGTTTACCACTGTATCCTGAATGAAGAATATGAGCTAATATTGTTTTTGAAGGTCATTTAATGTTACTAATGTTTCATTCACTGTTTGTCACATCACATTGCTGCTACATATATCCAAGAGCCAGTTGGCTTTGGGATTCCTTGCTATACAATGTGCTCAAAATTACAATAATAGCTATCTGACTAATGTAGAGCAAGTGAGTTAAATTTGTCCAAGAATTAAGTGAGAACCAGAACAGATCAGAGATTTCCAGCTCTTATTTGTAGCACTCCCTTCTTGGCACATCAACCATTTCATTCACTGGTAAGGATTTCACAGTATTGAATTTTTATTCCAAGATGTTTCAATATATCTTCCTCCGTGAAATATAGACACATGTATATAGTGAATGAATAAAAGGAAATTTTCTTTCACCAATTTTACTAGAAAATCAGCTCTGCCACCAACCATCCCTTTCATAATTGTTATTACTGAATGACAGTAACATGACATTGTTTATACACTCTGAAATATTTTTACAACCTACTGCCAAAGCAAAAGGCATCTAGTATAAATCACAGAGACAATAGCAAATTTTGAGATAATCTGTTGACCCCCTGAGCCAAATTTTGCACCATTTGAAATAACCTATTGACCCCATGAAGCTCAGAGGGTGAAAACGGTTGAATGCACATTTAAAAGTATGCTGTATTGGCCCCAAATATGCTAGATATTCAAATATGGTCACCTTTGGTCAAAATTCTTATACCATTTTTATTACCTTTGAGGAAATTTTCCTCACTGGGACATTCAGTCATCTTGTGTGTTCCTTAAAAATGTCTGAGAACAATTTGGAGAGTTAAGACCTCCAGGAAAGTACTTTTTGAAAACTTCTAGCAATTAAAGCGTGCTATAATTTGGGGCCTATACTGACTATCTTTTAAGAGACTATCAACTCTGAAGCAGATTTCATTTCCTGGAAGACTGTATGTTTTGTTGAAGTCCTATAGAGCCCCTTCACAAAACTGCACTGAACTGAATTGACCAAACTACATCACTAAAAAATATCATAACATTGAAGAATTTGCAGATTAATTGTAGCTTTTAATTTTTGAGTTATCATTGTTCAAAGGTTTTCAGACTTTGACAACTGTTGACCTCATGTGACCTTTGACCTCTACAATTTCAATAGGGTTCTTGCAATCACTAAGCTGGATCTATACACTTAGTATGAAGTTCAAGAAAGATATACTTCTTGAGTTACAGCGTTTACAAGATTTTCATACTTTGACTTAAATGTTGAGTGCAATTGACCTTTGACCTCAACCAATTTCAATAGGGTTCTTGTACTCACCAAGCTGGATCTGCATACCAAGTATGAAGTTCAACAAAGATTTTCTTTGAGTTATCGTGTTTACAAGGTTTTCAGACTTTGCCCTCTGTTGACCCCAAATGACCATTGAAAATTCACAGAAAAAATAGGGTTCTGGTACTCAATAAGAATATATCTACATTCCAAGTATGAAGTTAATCTAACATCACCATCGTATAGATTACTTATGCCTCGAGCAAGGAATCAACAATTAATATAACCTTTTGCACTGTTATGAAGAAAATCATAATCAATTCATTTATGTATTTATTGCATGGGGATAAGGGAAGAATGGGAGTGAAAGGGTGGTGGTCTTTAGCTATTTAATTACTAGCACTCACAAGAGATGGTGTACAGCATGAGTAGGGCACTCCACAAGCTGTAACAGCTCTTCCATCACAATCGTAGTAAATATTCAAGTCCCAGTCATTGTAGTCAGCACCACCACAACATTCAAACTGATCAGTAAAACACAAAAAAACATGTCTGAAATATTACTACCTGCATAATGCATGTACATCAGATACATGGACATACATCTCACATGATGGGGGCACTATCATAAAACTATATCAAACATAACTTATTCATGTCTATCATACAATGCTATTTCATATCCCTTGCATCTCTTCTAGATATTTGTTGAAAAAGTTCACAAGTCAGAAGAAAATTTGAAGAAAATTTAAGGTTATTACAGAACTTGTAGATTCTACACTTGAAGGAGTTTAAAGGTTTGTAGCTGAAGTTCTACAAAGAACAATACATCCATATTAAACATAATCACAAAAAAAATGAACCAAGTAGTTTCTTATACCAACCTCAGTTTGCAATGAGTCAAGTGCAAAGTGTATATCTGGATCATCATAATATAGCCGAACATTACGCTGAATGGTCGTGTCTACAATTCTGCGGGTCTGGGGATTAAAACATCATCACAAGTTGTTACTTTTCGTCCTATTAAATGGGTGACTTTGTGTACCGCAAATAGCAACCACTTCTTCAAATATTAACATAGAAAATACATTAAATAGTCTTCAGAAAGTAGAAGGCTATAATACCAAATATTCTATGGTATTCTTTGGTAGTAAAAGCCAATGAACTTTCTTGTTCCCTGCCACACTAAACAACTACACACAGTATTTTCAAGCTTTGAGTTTATGATTTCATATGTTGACTTCAAGCCAACAGCAAGTGGACCTACACATCAGTATTCAAGTTTAGGAGTTAAGTGCTTATATGAATTCAGTCATAATGTATATAAGCCCATGATGATACAGTATATCTATGTAATGTCCTACAGGCCATATTCCTTCATAACAATTCTGTGCTAGAAGGGAGGCTGTGGCAACACTGTACATGCAGATGTGGTAACTAATACAACTTGCAGCCCATATTTGGTGCAGCCCATATTGTAACTGACATGGAGTGTAACTGAGTGCCATCCTTTGGGTACTAGTCAAAAGACACACAGCAAACTCTGGCTCAACAGCAGGTTTTCTGTGTATCCTGCCAGAAGGCTTTCAAACCTAAATAATTTGTATTGAAAAACATAGTTTAGAACAATTCTTAATGCACTTTTAATTTGTTGTGTGGTACTAGTAGTATAGGTTGTAAATAACACATTGCAGCCAAGTACTAAAGAGAGAGAAAAAGTCATTTAGTGAACCTCAAAAGTAGGACAGTGGTGACTACATCCATGAGTCTCTGCTCTTGTTGATGTCATTAACAAAATTTGTAACAACAATTAGAGTTAAGATTTAATTTCCATTGTATAGCAATCAGATATGAGATTTACAAATGACTGCTCTCTCATTGTTTAGCAGTGAATCAAGTATGATGCACACAGACATACTTTGGAATTCTTAGTTTAAATAAGCACAACTTAAGAGTTGTTTTGATGTTTTCTGAGTAAATACTCCTTCCCACCTTTGTTTACACTCTGCTTCAAAACCAACTCTGGAAAACAACTCAAGAAATGCCAAGGAAGCAACCTTTGACCAGTATAATTAATACACAATGTAGAACTGTGAAAGGTTGTGTCATAGAGTACTGAATGTGAATGTCTGAACCACAATTTGAATAAATAGTTGAATAGTGATTACCCAAATACAATAAGGCTCTGCAATGTGCTATCATGTAAATGTGTGCTACCTTAAACCAGCAATATGTTACAATTTATAGATTAGGATTTTAATTATTTAAAGGTTTATTGTTTCCGTTTTTTTAGGTAAATTACTCAACATTTTTGCCATTTTGTTTCATTAGTAGGATTCATCTTAAATGGCAATTTTTGGTCATTTTGGTTAATTTCCAATATTATTCCAAGTATAACTAACGGTTACATAAATGTTATAACTTTTGAAATTGCGATTTACTGTTTTTATGAGATTTGTACTTTTCAATAATTTGACAAAGTGTCGCAGAGTTTAATAATCTAATGGTGGTTAATCAACATTCCTTTGGTTTCCTTCAGGACAATGGTCCTGCGATAACATTACATCTGGTATAGTTGACAAAGTAGACACCTAACAATGGTAAACTAGCAGTAAAAACTTGTATGAAATGGAGACTAACTGTCTTACCTGAGTACTGAACACAATTGCCAGTAGGGCCCCAAAAAGTTGAAGGAAAAAAACAACCAAAAGAGTCCATCCAAACTGAGAAAGAAAATGTACTTATTAACACAGTATATTCTGCATATAGGCTTAAAATACTAAACTGAAACATAAAAATCACAAAGGAAAAAAACAAATAAATATAGTGTGTAATAAACTTTGAGAATATCATGTTGTATTTTAATTCTTCTCCTCCATAGCAATCAAAAGAGGAAGCATAGTACTTTGGTTTTATTTTGAAGAGTTTATTTTACCAAACTTCATTACTTTTGTTTATGATTTCTGTATTTACAGCTGCTTTTATTAAAACTGGAAAAATCTCTCCTAGTATGCAACTCTGAAAACCAAACTACAGTATAAAATAATGAAACATCTGTTCTCAGCAAAATAATCTTGAATTTCTACCAACAAATGCATTTTGACATACTTACAATTTTAAGAAGTGTAACATTTTCCCTCAAGGCTCCGATCCACCCTAAGAAGTTTAATATGAACATAAAACCTCCAATAGCTATCATCACACTTGATGGGCTAAGTAAGACATTGGTGACCCCTTCATAGTCCCATTTAGAAACTTCAGCATAGATTCCAACTGATAATATTGCAGCCCCAATTAACTGAAATGAGTAAGGAAACAAACATAACCCATTAACATATATCTGACTGAAATAACAAACGAGTAAGAAATATGTAACCTATGCATAGTTCTAGAAGTTCTTGGTAGACTTTCTTACCATTTTATTATTATGAGGTCTGGAAATGACTTAATAGTTTCATAGTATCAGAATAAAACTTTCAGGAACAGAGATACATGTGTGACTTGATTTGATCATACCTGACTCTCATAATTAGAAACCAGGTCATAAATGCTTCAGCTGTGTAAGTTTTATCTCTGAAACAAGTATACAGCATTACACCATTGCACAGGGACATACAGTATGTGACCTCACTTAAGCATATATATTTGACAAATAATCAACGAAGTAGCATATCAATCATTGTGTGAGAACATTAGTCTAGAGATACCCACTAGAACACCTACCATGTAGAACATCTACTAGGACGAAGACCTACCAGGTAAAACATCTACTAGGACGAACACCTACCAGGTAGAACACCTAGTATCTAGGAAGAACACCCATCAGGGAAAACACCCACTAGGAAGAACACCCACTATGAGATCACCCACCAAGTAGAAAATCTAGTAGGAAGAACACCTACCAGGTAGAACACCCACTAGGATGAACATCCACCACTAGGATGAACATCAACCACTAGGATGAACATCCACCACTAGGATGAACATCCACCACTAGGATGAACATCCACCACACCACTAGGATGAACATCCACCACACCACTAGGATGAACACCCACCACACCACTAGGATGAACATCCACCACACCACTGGGATGAACATCCACCACACCACTGGGATGAACACCCACCACACCACTGGGATGAACATCCACCACACCACTGGGATGAACATCCACCACACCACTAGGATGAACATCCACCACACCACTAGGATGAACATCCACCACACCACTAGGATGAACATCCACCACACCACTAGGATGAACATCCACCACTTGGATGAAAATCCACCACACCACTAGGATGAACATCCACCACACCACTAGGATGAACATCCACCACATCACTAGGATGAACATCCACCACACCACTAGGATGAACACCCACCACACCACTAGGATGAACACCCACCACACCACTAGGATGAACATCCACCACTAGGATGAACATCCACCACACCACTAGGATGAACATCCACCACTAGGATGAACATCCACCACACCACTAGGATGAATATCCACCACTAGGATGAACATCCACCACTAGGATGAACATCCACCAATAGGATGAACATCCACCACACCACTAGGATGAACATCCACCACTTGGATGAACATCCACTAGGATGAACATCCACCACACCACTAGGATGAATATCCACCACTTGGATGAACATCCACCACTAGGATGAACATCCACCACTAGGATGAACATCCACCACTAGGGTGAACATCCACCACTGGGATAAACATCCACCACACCACTAGGATGAACATCCACCACACCACTAGGATGAACATCCACCACACCACTAGGATGAACATCCACCACACCACTAGGATGAACATTCACCACTAGGATGAACATCCACCACTAGGATGAACATCCACCACTAGGAAGAACATCCACCACTAGGATGAACATCCACCACTAGGATGAACATCCACCACTAGGATGAACACTGTAAAGACAATGTAATTTTTTCAAATTAGGACTACCTGCTATTCACCCTTCGCATTTTCAAAGAATGTAGTGTGCACCTATCAGTTTCACGTTCAGCACTTAATGCTTAGCACTTCATCAAAGTTACTGTAGTGTAAAACAAGTATGGAAATGATGTACTTTGCATTCTGATTGCTTTATTAACTGCTAGACAAAAGGTATGGTAAAGTAATGTTCTCACCCAGCTGCCAGGCAAAGAGTCACAACAAATTGTATGTTACACTAAATTTTAAAATGATTAAAAACTTACCCAAAAAAAGATCATGTAAATGACAAGGGCAACACGCAGACAGGCATGCCCACAGCTTGGTGGCGAAGAAAAACTAACAGCCATTTTATTTCATTAGCAATGAATCTCAGCAATTAGCAGACATCCAATGGGGTAAATAATAATAGCAACTGGGCAAAACGTCGGAGTCGTACTGTAGTTCATCTACGTTACTCGTTATAGTTGATCACTTTGTGCCAAGTGTTCTCAAGCCTCTGGTAGGCCTAACGTCTTGAGTAGGATAGGCCTAATTAGTTGAAAATTGGTACACTGGTTGCGAACCAAGACGGCGAGAAGTTGAGTTGCAACAGTTCCTGGACTTGATAGTGAAGTGAAGCGACAAAGTCATAAGCATATGGGCTAGGCCTCTGCAGTTGGCAAAATTCACGTCGTCCTCTTCCTTTGCGTCGTCTGCAATCAAGACATGTTCAAGCACATAACGGAACTACTACGGAATCATGGTGTTTCCAGTGCTAGTGTTTACCTTTCTCTGGATAGGGTATACTGCGCTTTTCTATCACAATCTAAGCTATCCTGCCGTAAGTCCCAATCGTAAAAAAAAATGAAACATGATCTATCGGTAACGGGATCATGTATGAAATGTATATAAACGGACGCAAACATATTTGTGCCATAACAATTATTCAATTTGGCCGAATTAATGCCTTCCCTTCTTGGAGTATTTTTCTATCCAGGGAAGATACTGTATATTGTTGATTCTCAACGTATATAGAACTTTTCTATTTCTATTGATCTGAAGCACATCTGTGCTTCAGTACTGGCGTTATATATAAGAATCCAGTATAATTTATAAATAGGGTTGACGCACACAAGAATTATAAATACAGTACAAGCAATGTATGTCTAAGTCAGTGCTGAAGGAAAAAGGATCTGAACGGGAAGCCTCCTTTCCACAGAACAAGCTTACGAGGAATAACGTATAGTTACCATTTGTGGGGGTAAGTTTTGATGTTGAATAATTTGAAACGTACAGTAAGCTTAATGTGGTCAATATCAAGTAATTCTTGTTAAACTGACAATTTACATGCAAAGGTAGGGCACAGTTCTGTTGGAGTTAACGTTAACATGTACTGTATCCAACTATCAGGTTCACGCTTGTTGTAAATGTAAGTGCTTGCCCATAGTTCCATACAGTCATGATAGTACTGTATGCCAATAGTCTAGTACCACGACTATTATATATAACTTGCTTATTATTATATGTCAAACAATGATCACAGTCAGGATGAGTAAGCCCTAGCCTAAGGCTAAGGTGACCATACTTTTCTTCAGGAAATCTCTGGACATGTTGATGACCCCTTCCATCCCCATGTTGACATCAAAGGTAGGTGTTGTGCAACCCAAACGTGGGTCTCAAAATTTTTGGTCATTCCCAGGATTTTTGCAGATGTTCAAAAACTTTATTACAATTTTCTGAGCCTGTCAGTGGAAGGATACATGTATACAAATTACAAATTTTATTTTTAACATCTAGTCCATTGTCAGCTGGCCTCTCACGCATTCTCAGCTTTGAATCTGAGAGATGGGTCTGGTGTGTTGTGACTCCGTCCTCACGGAATATCCTGGGTTGTGGGCCTAAAAGTTTATGCAGTGATAGTTTAAAGTGAGAGTGGAATTTCGAGGGCCACTCAGTATTTTAGTGGTTCTATGTTACAAGGATGATGAACAAATGATCAAGTGTAGAACAGCTCCTCCTGAAACAAATAATTTGTCTGAGATATAAAAACACAATGCCAAAAATCTTTAGTATAAATGGGAGTTACTGTATATATTACTGGGTTCAAGATGATATTTCCTTCTGAAATTTATCGTATGAAGTTATTCAATTATCCTAATGCAATTATATTTCATTATTATATTATGCCTTTATCTCACAGAGTGAGGCATGAATGAACAGGAAGGTTTTTAGTTTTTTCAAAAATCCCACCTTACCTGTATGTCCAAGCCATTTCTATGCACAAACAACAAACGGTAAAATTGGAATTATTCAGGGCTTTTCACAAACTCAGAGATGTTCTTGGAAAATTACATGAAATTGGGGGACATTTCCAGGGACGTATTTTATCTGGGGATGTCTTGTCACTTTGCCTAAGACATACAGGCATAAATGTTTGATGATGGTGGTAACAGGTGTAAAAATTACTGACAAGTAACAGTCAAAAATAAAATATGGCTATGGTGGGATTCTCTATGCCTTCATAGTGTCTTGTTTGTCTGTGCTCTCATTGTCACTTTTGCTTAGGACTATTCCTTGCTCCCCTTGCTCTTTTCCGCAAGTCTTCTCGTTAAACTTTATTAGTAGTCTCCTCAATCAATCTCTCAACTTACTATATGATACTGATTTCATATTTTATGATGTCATTAATATAGATGTTCTCACTCTTATGTTTAATTGCATCTCTGTCTTGTCTCGAATGATTGATGTGATTGATTGAAATAAAATTGAAATGAAAGAAAGATATATTCTATTTAAATTAATTTTTTTCTTGTCTCTCTGAACAATTTAAACAAAAAGTTGATGTCTGGAACTTTCTGTACAACATTGGCAAATGTCATTTTCTTTACAATGAAAATTATCAACACAATTAATGATCCTTTGGATGGTAGGTCATTCAGCAACTTAAAAGTCAAAGGGGTCATTTAGGGGTCATTGTAGATCACTGTTTAAAAATATGCAAGTCACCTAATTCTATCCAGACATGAAGGACAAGTTGTACCATACACTATTTCAGCCTAGGTGTTGTACATGGCAGTAACATGCAGCATTTCAGTGTAGGAGATAATATACCATGTACTTGGCAGTACCATGCACCATTACAGCCTAGGTGTATAGATACTTTGTACATGGCAGTAACATACAGCATTTCAGTGTAGGAGTTAATATACTGTGTACTTGGCAGTACCATATGTACCATTACAGCCTAGGTGTATAGATACTTTGTACATGGCAGTAACATACAGCATTTAAGTGTAGGAGTTAATATACTGTGTACTTGGCAGTACCATATGCACCATTACAGCCTAGGTGTATAGATATTTGTACATTGCAGTAACATACAGCATTTCAGTGTAGGAGTTAATATACCGTGTACTTGGCAGTACCATATGTACCATTACAGCCTAGGTGTATAGATACTTTGTACATGGCAGTAACATACAGCATTTCAGTGTAGGAGTTAATATACTGTGTACTTGGCAGTACCATATGCACCATTACAGCCTAGGTGTATAGATATTTGTACATTGCAGTAACATACAGCATTTCAGTGTAGGAG
>JAIPMN010000324.1:0-18407 GCA_020650975.1 Apostichopus californicus
TGCAAAATACTGATAACAATTAAACTATGAGAATTAATCATTCCACTATACAGCAGTACTACATGAACAGCGGGTATGAAGGAAATACCTGGTAAACCTGGTATGTTGGTATACCGACGCACCCTAAACAGCAAACTATTCACTCCTTATGTAGCCATACTACAGTAGTATGAATTACATGAGGCCAAATCTATGAAAGGAGAAGTTATTATGGTTTTCTATAATCACCTGTCTAGTAAAGCCTCATGTAGATTTCCATCTGTTCTGGCCTTCTTTAAGATTTCACTGTTATTTTGGTTCACCCTTACTCTTCTGTCCTGCCAGCTTTGGTTCTGTCTCCTACATGAGAAACAAGGATGCACACAAGATATTAAAAACATCTCTCAAGACTTGTGATTATTCGTTAATACTGTAAAGTTCGGTTGTGTTTCATTTGTGAGATACCATGTTTGAATTGCCACCAGTTTTACTCAAGTAACTAATGATACATTGCACTAATCTATCCTCACAATGTGCCCAGGATGATAGAATAGCTATACTTCTCATCAAAAATATACACCTCCCACCCACCCACCATCAGCAGGGATAGTTACATGTTGATATGATGGTGTTATAGACTTAGGCTTAGCCTTCATAGTAACCAGTGTAACACTGCACTAATCTATCCGCACAATGTGCCCCAGGATGATAGAATATCTCTATACTTCTCATCACCAATAAACTCCTCCCTCCCACCCACCATCAGCAGGGATAGTTACATGTTGCTATGATGGTGTTATAGACCTAGGCTTAGTGAACATAGTAACTAATGATACACTGCACTAATCTATCCTCGCAATGTGCCCAGGATGATAGAATAGCATCATCATAAATTCATCAAACATCATCTTACACCTATTACTCACACATAGCTGTATTCACATTCATCTACATCTCCATTCCTATTCTCTGTACATCATCTTACAGGTATTACTCACACATAGCTGTATTCACATTCATCTACATCTCCATTCCTATTCTCTGTACATCATCTTACATGTATTACTCACACATAGCTGTATTCACATTCATCTACATCTCCATTCCTATTCTCTGTACATCATCTTACACCTATTACTCACACATAGCTGTATTCACATTCATCTACATCTCCATTCCTATTCTCTGTACATCATCTTACATGTATTACTCACACATAGCTGTATTCACATTATCAACATCACCTTACACCTGTTACTCACACAAAGCTGTATTCACATTCATCGACGTCTCCCTTCTCAATAGTTGGTGTATCATCTTTCACCTTCTTCACCAAAGGAGCGTTGCAACGAATCTGCAAAAGCAAAAGGCAGCAGTAGTTGGAGGAAATTTAGGGCTAACAGATAAACTCTGTTGATACAAGGCGGCTACAGGCAGATTAACTGCATGTCCATGAATGACTTGAGGAGAAGAGAGGGAGGGCATAGGGAACTTGAAGGAAGGAATCTATTTGGGGCATGAAGAAAAACTATGGTGACCCAAATCAACCAGCCCCATCTGCCTGACTGCTCTGTAGAAGAGCATAAATATTATTATTCTGGGATACTTACATTAATGAATTCTTCACTGCCTGCTGTTTTACTGGTTGCCACAATGTCACCATCCTCATTATAGGATAAGAGAATAAATATTATTATTCTGGGATACTTACATTAATGAATTCTTCACTGCCTGCTGTTTTACTAGTAGCCACAATGTCACCACTCTCATTATAGGATAAGAAACAATTGTTGCAGGCCATTAAGGCTGTTTTACCCTGTAGTAGAAAACAAAGACAAAGTTTAGCACACTCAAAACTACCCTTTAAAGCAGACACAGTGTGACCAATTCAGTATAGGTGAGTTTAGCAATGATTGAAGTCATCTTTGGGGTAAACAGAACTCAAAATCAGATTGATAGCAATACCTAAAAGACAGAAGAATTTATGCAAGCTAGAGACTAAATAATGGAACAGACCCAAATGTGTGAAATTTTCCTAAAGACTTGTATCTTACCAGTGTTGCCTTGTGTTCCCTTTAACCACTCTCTCCTCCCCCTTAAATCAATCAAGAAACGAAAATTATATAGTTCCTAATATCCCAAGTCAAGCAATGTTTAGTGGCGCTTAGAGTCTAGAAAATGCTCTTGAGGAGAGATAGCTGTTAAGTTTTCATATAATAGTGTTGATATTAGGAGCTGTTTTAATGTCAGTGGGAAGTACAGTATGTTCCAAAGTTAGAGTCTAGAAAATGCTCTTGAGGAGAGATAGTTATTAAGTTTTCTTATAATAGTGTTGACATTAGGAGCTGTTTTAATGTCAGTGGGAAGTTTGTTCCAGAGTTAGTGTCTAGAAAATGCTCTTGAGGAGAGATAGTTGTTAAGTTTTCTTATAATAGTGTTGACATTAGGAGCTGCTTTTATGTCAGTGGGAAGTTTGTTCCAAAGTAAGAGGTCTAGAAAATGCTCTTGAAGAGAGATAAGTGTTAAGTTTTCTTATAATAGTGTTGACATTAGGAGCTGTTTTAATGTCAGTGGGAAGTTTGTTCTAAAGTTAGAGGTCTAGAAAATGCTCTTGAAGAGAGATAAGTGTTTAGTTTTCTTATAATAGTGTTGACATTAGGAGCTGTTTTAATGTCAGTGGGAAGTTTGTTCCAAAGTTAGAGGTCTAGAAAATGCTCTTGAGGAGAGATAGTTGTTAAGTTTTCTTATAATAGTGTTGACATTAGGAGCTGCTTTTATGTCAGTGGGAAGTTTGTTCTAGAGTTAGTGTCTAAAGAATGCTCTTGAGGAGAGATAGTTGTTAATTTTTCTTATAATGGTGTTGATATTAGGAGCTGTTTTGATGTCAGTGGGAAGTATGTTCAAAGTTCTGGAGCTGCAACTACAGAGAATGATTGTTGGGCAGATGAAGAAAGCTTCCATTTTGGTTTGTTGTTTCATGTAGATGAAAGCTGTGGAGTGGGAAGAACAATATGACTCAATTAAGTCAATAAGTTTGAGCAAGACCATTGAAAACTTTTAAGTTAATTAGCAGAAGTTTAAAGTCAACAAACGGTATGAGGTAGAAACCAATGAAGCTGTTGTAAAACCAGAGTGATATGGTGGATCTGTTTTGTGCTAAGGACAATCCTGCCTGCTGTGTTCTGAGCATGCAGCAGAAGTTGCAATTGAAATGGGACAGACCAAACAGTAGGGAGTTACACACCTTCCACCACATACAACTTTCAATCAATCCATTTCCGCCAACCACCTCCCAAAATGGACGTAAATGTATTGCAGCAGAGATAGCTTCATCCCAGCATATCATACTCCAACAGAACTTAGACATTTTTAAATTACAGAGCGCTGAGCAAACAAGCTGTGTGCATACTCGGAATTTTGTACCAAATTTATTCACTAAAACAGCAAACTACACTTCAATACACAGTGAAAGTACAAAATGTTCTCAGACAGCTTGTTGCACTATTAACAAATCAGATCATTGGAAAATGTCGATTGACTACTAACTTGGGAACTATTTTCTGTAATATGCTTGTAGTTAGCTATGTATGTAGCCCTGCTCCTATTAGCTACTAGTGCTGAATTACTTTGTTATTGAAAACTCTTTCCTTTGTGGGATCATTCAAGAATACAGATTGACATTCTTAGTCAAGTTTGTTTCGTGTGAATTTACAAAACACAACTTTCCATGGGACAACCTAGAAGGAGAAATCTGGTTGTCCGAAAGTAACAATTGTTCCTCTGTCAGGAATGTCTGCAATGAAATGGTTAATGAAAATCAGACTGTTTAAGGTCGTGTTTCAATGAAGTGATGGTATCAATGATACTGCTATTGTCACTATTTGACATCAACTGTCTATTTGTGGTGTGCTTTAGATTATTCAATGGTAGTCAGTGTTAATAAGCTGCCCGGAATTGGGCGGCAGTCATTTTACCATTATACTGGAGCAACATATTCATGTGGGGAAAGTACAATGATTACTTTGCTGGCATTTACATGGTTTTACCTAATTTTTAAGTTGCTTTTGTCACTTATACCTTAATAACCTCTTGACCCCATTGGTAATTTTTGCAGTAACACTTTGCTTTCTAGCTGATGCTTAGTTTGCACATGCTATAAAAATCTTGATTGGAAAAATGAATTACATGAAACTTTATTACTAAAATCACACACAAGTTACAAGACTGATTTGTCCTGCATTGTGATATGGACATTTATCATTTAGGCTCTGTTTTCAATCAAACAATATTAACTCACATCTTGAAAAACAGGTTCGAACTGCTCCCTCGGACCCATTGCTTCAGCTCTGCCAATAAGTTTACTTGCAGCATCAACACCAAGATATTTACCATAACCGGATTTCAGACAAAACTTTCTGTCGGACACGGGTATAACCCAAAACTGTTCTGGTGGTGCAGGACCTTCTGCAGCTGAGGAAGAATTTATAAAACAGAGAAGTCACTTAACGTTAACCACCATTTGGGTGTGTCCTCCCCAACCCCCCCCCCCTTTGCCACCCCCATGAGCCATTTTGCAAGCCAGAGTGATATTTAAAAGAAGAATATACATAAAATTCAGCATGTTTCTGATTGAGTGAATGACTTACATTCTTTGTGCGGTCCACCAAGGGTGAATAATCCAGTGTCAAGGGAATACACATAGGTACCCTTTCCCATCTCAATCGCAATACTGCCCTCTATTTCTGAAAACGTAGACACACACCACCAACCATCTAAAAATTGGGGAAACAGGAAAAAAGTGATGTTAGAAACTGCACACCATACAGTAAGCTATTCCATTTATAGCATTTCAACAAATACAAACTGAAAACCAGTTAAAGTGTTCAAAACATGTCTACATTTATGTAAAGTAACCAGCCGGAAGAGTCAATCCGACAACATGAAAAGATCAAAGTACATAATGTTAACAGTTGTGCTGTACATGATCATAAATTATGCAATGCCAAATTGTATCAATAACACATGTGTGACTCGTTCATAAAATGGCACCATGTTAGGGAAGATTAGGGAGACTATTTAAGGAGTGGAGAGTGCAATGGTCAAATGGGAAGGCTATGGTATTGCGGGTTCAAGTCTTAAGCAGATCATTACGTTGTGTCTTTTGGCAAGGCTAAATCTTCATTGCCTCTCTTCACCCAGGTGCATAACTGGAATGTGTGATGTAACTTGTACATTTATAGTTGCATTGCATGGTTTGTAGCTGCACCTAAAATATATATATATAGATATATATATGTTTGGAGGAAAAACAATTAAGAGACACAAGAAAGTTTACATGGTAGCTTAAAATAACCTGAACATTTATGGTAAATTTGAATCCTGGAGCTACAAGTTATTTGTCCTCTCTGGAACCAGCTGCCTGTGGGTATACGAGAGGTGGTTTCCGTCTCGGTCTACAAAGGTCTGATGAAAACATATTAATTTACTGCGGAGTAATGTTTGAACTGTTGCTTGGATTTAGGCTTAGTGTTTGTTATTATTGTGTAGTTTATATTTGTTTCTGTAAAGCACTGTGATCTTTTGTAGAGTGCTCTATCAAATACCTAGTAATAATAATCATAATAATAATAACTTCACAAAAGCTGAAAAGCAGAAATAAACATAACTTCTGAAAGAATTTTTATAAGATACAATTTTTTTAAAAGACATTGCTTAATAATCAGGCCTTCTACAGTTATACTTTACCATGCTGTTCTGCATCGATCTGCCTTGTTTGTAAGACATTGCTTAATAATCAGGCCTACTACAGTTGTACTTTACCATGCTGTTCTGCATCGATCTGCCTTGTATCTTTTTCTTCATGTTCTCTGTCAAGCTTACGCTTCTTCTTTTTCTTCTTCAGCTTCTTAGAAACGCTGCCACTGTAGGATAAGATAAAGTCTCATTAAGTGGAAAACATTAATACAAAATAATACTAACTTTCAGCAATTTCCATCACTTATGTGTTTCAATTGTGAGCAAGTTTTTTTTATAGAGCTGAATAAATTTTAGAAATATGCAGTCAACAGCTTATTCAAGTTATGCAATTGGTGGTAAGTATACTTCGCAAAATACATAAATGTTTTAATTCATTTATGATGCGCTTCTACAATTCATGACCATCACATAATGAAGGAATGTTGTCTTACATGCTGCATTCCAAAATTCAATGTCCAATAGCAGTGTTTTTGCTTAGATGCAAACTGCAGTATCACTAAATATGGGTTTCAGTTGTTCTCCGCACACGGTAATTTCCGCACATTACTTTCCACTGAAAAAATTCTTGTGCGGAAAACAACTTTTTTTTCCACTTACCTGTACACTATATTTTTCTTCAATTTTAGGATACCAAATTCAGGATGATGTAAATAACATGAGAAAGTATCAAAGAACGTCGATAAGGATGGTTAGACTGAGTTCATATCAGAAAAGTTAAGCTGCTTATAATTTACAGGAGGCTTGGGGTGTATGTAATTAGGGATCACTTAAAGAAGTATGAGGCGGTCGGCGGATTAAAGGGCAAAGGGACGCTGTTATTGTTAATGTGAAAATAGTCAGTCCCCTAAAGAATGAAACTTAGCGAGACCAAATCGTCACGGCAGCTCACCTTCTTACCTTTACGCCATATCGAAGACTACAACCAAATAAGGTGGGGCTGTTTAACTAAAATTAAACTTGTGCTTACAACCTAAGCTATCCTAATAATAATCTAGTCTCGGAGCTACATTTTATCCTGCTACAGTCAAATTTAACTTCTCCATCCTCCTAAATCCTTCCATGTGCCATTCTGCTCCTCCCAAAAAAATGTTACTTTCCGCTGAAAAAAGGTATATGATGGTGCTGGAATGGTATTTATATTTTTCCTTTATTACATATACAATTAAAATCTCAATTTTGTAACAAAATATATGGCATACAGTTTGGACAAGGTTCTAGCAAATAACATTGTCATGCCTTAGTCTATCCTCTAATAGTTCTTAGAAAATTTATCACTAGCCATGACTGACTTAGCCTACAGAAAGCAGTAGGTCATAGCTAGGCTAGGCCTTGGTCCTAACAAAGTAACATCTAGATTTGACACTAAGGCCTATTATTAGGTCTAGTATAAGTAAGTACACATAGGCCTACGCTAGAAATATTATTAGTATGGACAGGAGTACCGTAATAATATCACATATTATTCAATGTGTTGATACTAAACTGGAATACTTGAAAGTTAGTACAGAGTTAGAGTGGAACTACCCTGTACACTGTTAACGTTACTGTTATGGAGACTAACCTCTTTCGTGGAACTAAGCCTAACCTAGCTAACACTAACAGTAACAGATACTAGGTTAGTCCTAAAACATAATTGTATTGTCTGGGGCGTTGAAACGTGTCATTTTTTGAGAGACGATTTAAACATAATCAGGCAGTTGGAATTCCAAATCAACGACTCAATCATGACATAATTGTACCTCGAGCTTGATGATCCTTTGAAGTTTAACTTTCCTTTTCTGACAAAGTCGTAGGCTGACATTGTATAGGCTCATTAGATTTCAATATAAATCACAACACGGAGTGAGTCTGACAAATTGTTGATAGTGGATTGGTCTATGGAACGCCATTTGGTATTAACAGTAGTAACTGCATGCTGGGGGAACCCACTCTCTATATAAAGATATTCAGTTTTCACAATACTATAAACAGTAAGAAACCAAAAGTTGTGTACTGACTCCCAGACCGAGTATAAACATAAACGTATAAACATAAAAGTATTAACTAAGACTTGATGTAGAGTGCTTTGCCCTATATTCATGACTTTGGAATCATGGAACTGCACAAGTGCACATATATGTAATATGCATATTGTGTACACCTATTTTATGTACCGTACATACTATGTGCATGCTATGTCTTGTACATGCAATGTATATCTATGTAATTTACCATCTATGTGCATCTACGTAATGTACATGCTATGCATTACAGCATTATTTCTCCATGCAGCTTGTAACTGTGCTGTATTCAAACAATATTACATATTACATAACGATACACTGCACTGGATTGAACATTCACGTTTATCTTAAGATTTTAGTTGGTGTAATAGTTGTAGAATTGGTAGTTGTCTCTAAGAGTCAATACTTACGTATATTTTGATTTTTTTGTAACATGACATGCTTGCTGGAATTTGGCTGCCTGACATTAAATTTTGGTGATAATTAGTATTTGCTCAGTTTCAAAGATTGCGATCTCATTTTGAGTAGGATTTTTTTTTGGTAGACTTGCCAATCATTCACATGCTTGTATTGGTGGCAACTGTTTTTTAATACACCTATTGAGGTCCGCAATCTTGCATCGTGTTTAACTATTGTAATAATAACGGCGTACGCCTTTGTTACTTCTCAATTAGATAATAGTATAACTGTTTGACTTTTTTTCCTGCTTGTGAAACTCAGCAACTTAACCAGAATTCTGCTGTTTGTTTAAAAGAATACCAAAAGTTATTATCAAATGTATATCCCCGTTTTGAATTCTATTGTCTGTTAATTCAGCAGGGAATTGACTTATTTTTCTTTTCTTTTTTAATAATCTAAATGAAATGTACCATCACCATGGATATAAGGTGAAGGTCTGTGTAGTGATTCGAGTGTCACCCTCATAATCTATATAGTTTCTCTGTTCTCAACCTCACCAGGAACCAGATTCCATTGACCTAAAGTATTCAGATCTACTGGCGCTGTGGAGTGTTGTTGAGTGGAATCTTCCGTGGATTTCAATTTGGGAAATGAGGATTTCAAAATAGTCCTACAACCAATTAATTTGTTCACCGTGGCTGTACTGCAATGATGATGATGATTGTGGCGCTTAGTTCATCAGTAATTGTGAAAGTGGTCATATGCTGATGATGATACTATCGTCTGGGTGCACAAAGCGGCAATTACAAAAACACTGTTATCATAGTCTGTCAGGTAGGGGCGTTCAGTGATGACCTGAGTGTCCCTGGAGCAAGAATTAGTGCACGATTACACACCTGCCTTGTAATTCTCTGAGTAATATTCGCAAAGTAGGAATTCCTTATTGAATATTCGCCACTGTCGAAAAAAATGTGTGTGTGTGTGCGTGGGTGGGTGTGTGTGAGTGGGTGCGTGCGTGACGTTAAAGGTCAAAGGTCATTTGGGGTCACCAGGGGTCAAATTGTGAATACCTTGTAAACACGATATCTCAAGAATGAAAGCTTGGATGACTCTCTTATTTAGTATGTTTTTTATGGAGGTCAAAGGTCATTAAGAGTCACCAGACGCCAAACTGTGGAAACTTTGTTTTTATAAGCTACCGTATCTCCCACCGACCAGCCTATCAGATAACATGTGCGTTACGCCTCATAAGAACAGAAGGCTGTTGGCAATTGGAAAGTAGCTAATGGGCATCCGTAGAATCAAATATAATTCTTGCGAACTAAGTGGCACAGGCTTCATCACGTCGCTAGAGCTACATAATCTCGCTACATACATTGCGTGCAAAAAGGTGTATTCTTTGTACATACAGCGGTGCTATTGAAGGTTTTCCGTCGTAGTTTGCAATTGTCGAGATTCAGTTCCAAGTAATAACTCCAGGTTGGGATGTAGTTATGCTGGGGTAATGGCTAGGCGCCGTTTACGAAAATGAACTGTCGCCTAATTAGATTCATATCAATGACCGATCTCAGTGCGAATTAACTGTATAGAATGGTTCGCTATCTGCACGTGCATATTGTACGGGAAGTTTTTATGTGCGGAGATTGTTCACAACCGTCATGGAGCATTTACAAACATACAGCAAAGCATCAATTATTAAAGGGAACGGTTTGACCTTACGAAGTCCGTAATGTGTTTTAAAGGCATTCATAAATATGTTGTGCTCATACATTCATTTCTAAACCTTTTAAAAAATATATATAAAACGTATATCACGACGGCTTGGTTATGCGCAGGCAACACCTGCACAGCAGACTATATGCAGGCAGACTACTAACAATAAGCATTTTTGAAATGTTTCGTGTCAGAATATCTGCATTTAAGCTGTTCAAACATATCCTTAAATTGTTTTTTAAGGCATTTCCTACATGCCATCAGTCATAATTAAAATATCGCTATGATTAAGGCAGTGTAATGGAGTAATAGCGATATTTTTCGCACACCAATCTGCAGCTAAACGACAAGATAAATAATTGGGAAAATGTACCAATCGCGCTAATCGAGTAGCGGTTCAAATTAGCAGTGGGTACTATATAGGTTTAGGACGTGCGCACACCTAGCTATTGTAGGCTATAGTATATGCCAAGTACTAGAGGAGCCCCAATGTAACAGAAACCAAGCTATCTTCGTAGGAATTTTTGCAGATATTTTATGTTTATTTCTTTGAAACAGTGCAATGTATCTAGCTGCTCATTTACGATTCTGCGACATGTTTTATTTTGTTCATAACTTACTGTTGGTGGAAAAAAAGTTTAAATTTCATACTGCGCAGAAACATAATTTTCCAATGCGCAATTACGCAGCAGCATGTATCTGCCTCAGTACCTAACTTCTGTTCTCATTATAAAAATTTACAAATTATCCCCGAAATCAACGACTAAGTCGTCCCTTATGGACGCAATCTACACGTAATAATGCTCACTTGAGCCTGTTTGGGCTTGATGGAATAAAGTGCAACGCGACGGGGTCATTTGCCTTTAACACGTAGCTTTGAGACATTATCTTCACGTAATACACCTGCCCAAGGCGACTAGATACCTTCAACACGAGGAATAGATGACGTAATCACTGCAATTGTCTCTACACTGTCGATAATAGCTATTTATTGACCGTGGATACATGGAAACAAATTATACATATTTAGTAGTTAGAATGCACCAGATTCAAATGCTGAATGTTCAACAATCGTGCAAATCGAAATATTTTCTACGCAAGAAAACAAGAAAAGTAAAAAAAAAGTTGACGGGGAATCGACGGGGATCTGCAAAATGTTCTGTTGGACGTACAATTGAGCAGCACATCATTACAGCGGAGACATGGGATACCATTACAAATTCATTGCGCTATTACGAAATATGTGTCGGAAAATATCAGAGTGATTGAAATCGGCATTGGCAATAGAGATCAAGACGTACTTGTTTAAACTAGTTTATAATGTACAAACCATGTATTCAGAGTGGGAAATAACATTCTTAAGATTTGATGGAAGTTTTGAAGGGTATAGAGTGAATCCATTATGAATATTCCAAAGTTTCGGAGCTTGTCACAATTTGAGCCTCAGGTTAACAAAGCATAATAAAGGCTTAGAATAACATGCATGCATCATGAACATATAGCAGATCACATAGCCTACTGTGATTCATTTCATGGAGAAAACGTAAGTCAGCTGCGAAAAAAACATACATAGATAAATGTGTAATATTTCAGATTCTTTCCAACAACTACTTTGCACGTTGCAGTAAATGTGTCAAGGTTTGTTGTCTACATAGCTTGTACAATTATCGGTTGTTTGCTTTGTTTAGTCAGTTTGTATTGTCAGTTTGTATTGTCTTCTGGAAATTCCAAATTTTGCAATGTTCATTAAACCGTAACACAGCAACGACTAGCTTAAATACGTCATGCAGATATTGCGGATGTGCATATTAAAATCTGGAAGGCAAAGCTAAAAATGAAGATAAAAGAGAGATACAGTGCACCATATGCACTAATTAGCAACTGGGGCTACTGTAAATTGATTACCATGGTGTTTCTTTAAAAAAAACTGTACTGTGCCAGGGTCCGTGTTATTCCGCCATCGGTACTTTCCGCCATAGAAATTGTGCACTTTGCGCCATGTTACCGCCAAATTGTACACGTGTTTATATAGTTAGTTCCATTCTCACATGTTTGGTTTTGAATGGCAAAGAAAAAAGATAAAGAAATCATGGTTGAGCGCCTGGGGAACTGCCCCCCGAGGCCCTGCCCATGCCCTCTTTTCGTCCCGTAGGACATGGCGAGGAGTTAGTTCCATTTATACCTTCTAAATAGGTTACATATCGGGTTTCCAAACAGTTTGAAAACAGCCCTCAGCAGTCTGTCCGTTTGGTCTTGTTCCGGTCTCGTACCCATCCCAGCACCTAGACAGTCTAGCCTGTATATGGGTTTGTCAACCTTTATTTACAGTTGGAAACTTTATCGCAACGCAACACTGAATGCACACCTACATACCTCATTCATAATTAACAATTTATTCTTGCACAAAAGCGGTTTTAATGATCAATCAGATCAAACAGACGCGCAGACAATCAGATCAACCAGACGCGCAGACAGTCAGATCAACCAGACGCGCAGACAGTCAGATCAACCAGACGCGAAGACAATCAGATCAACAAGACGCGAAGACAACCAGAGCAACCAGACGCGAAAACAACCAGATCAACCAGACGCGCAGACAATCAGACACGCAGATCAATCAGACAATCAGACACGCAGATCAATCAGACGTGCAGACAATCAGACACACAGACAATCAGACACAGAGAGACGCGGAAAATCAGACACGCAGACAAACAGACAAACAGACACACAGACAAACAGACAATCAGGCAATCAGACAATCAGACAATCAGACACGCAAACAATCAGACACGCAGACAATCAGACACGCAGACACGCAAGACAATCAGACGCGCAGACAATCAGACACGCAAACAATCAGACAATCGGACACACAGACAATCAGACATGCAGACAATCATACACGCAGACAATCAGACAGTTAGACACGTAGACACGCAGATAATCAGACACGCAGACAATCAGATACGCAGACAATCAGACACACAGACTATCAGACACGCAGACAATCAGATACGCAGACAATCAGATACGCAGACAATCAGATACGCAGACAACCAAACATGCAGAGAATCAGAAACGCAGAGAATCAGACACGCGGACAATCAGAAACGCGGACGATCAGATACGCAGACAATCAGATACGCAGACATGCAGACAATCAGACACACAGAAACGCGGACAATCACACAATCAGACACGCAGACAAACACACATACAGACAATCAGACAATCACACACGCAGACACGCAGACACGCAGACAACAAGACAATTCGACACGCAGAAAATCAGACACGCAGACAATAAGACAAGCAGACAATCAGATACGCAGACAACCAAACATGCAGAGAATCAGAAACGCAGACAATCCGACACAAGGACAATCAGATACGCAGACAATCAGATACGCAGACAAACAGATACGCAGACATGCAGAAACGCGGACAATCAGACACGCAGACAATCACACATACAGACAATCAGACACGCAGACACGCAAGACAATTCGACACGCAGAAAATCAGACACGCAGACAATCAGACAAGCAGACAATCAGATACGCACAATCAGACACGCAGACAATCAGACACGCAGACAATCAGACACGCAGACAATTAGACACACAGACACGTAGACACGCAGACAATCAGACACGCAGACAATCAGATACGCTAGACAATCAGACACGCAGACAATCACACAATCACACAATCAGACAATCACACACGTAGACACGTGGACACGCATACACGCAAGACGCAACAATACAATCAAACACGCAAACACGCACAAATTCAGAAAATCAGACAAAGTGCAAGCAGACAATCAGACATGCAGACAATCAGACAATCATCCAGGCAGACAATAAAACAATCAGACAATCAGACACACATCAACGCAGACAATCAGACATATAGACAGTCAGACACGCAGACACTCAAACACGCAAGACTATCAGACACGCATACAATCAGAGACGCAGACAATCAGACATGTAGACAATCAGACATGCAGATACTCAGACAATTGGACACGCTGTCAATCAGTCAATAAGTCATGCAGACAATCATACACGCAGACAATCATACACGCAGACACGCAGACAATCTGATACGCAGATAATCATACAGGCAGACAATCAGACAATCATACACGCAGAAAATCAGATACGCAGACAATCAGACACGCAGAAAAGCAGATACGCAGACAATCAGACACACAGACAAACAGACACTCAGACAATCAGACACGCGGACAATCAGACATGCGGACAATCAGACACACGGTCAATCAGACACGCAGACAATCAGACACGCAGACAATCAGATACGCCGAAACGCACCATCAGACACGCAGACAATCAGACATGCAGACAATCAGACACGCAGACACGCAGACAATCAGACATGCAAATTCGCAGACAATTAGACACCCATACACGCAGTCAATCAGACACGCACAGACGCGTACAATTAGACACGCAGACAATTAGACAATCACAAAATCACTCACGTAGACACGTGGACACGCAGACAATCAGACAATCAGACAATTAAACACGCAAACACGCGCAAAATCAGAAAATCAGACAAAGAGCAAGCAGACAATCAGACATGCAGACAATCAGACAATCATCCACGCAGACAATAAAACAATCAGACACAAAGATACGCAGACACGCAAGACAATTAGACACGCAAGACATCAGACACGCAGACAATCAGACAATCAGACACGCAGACAATCAGACACGCAGACAATCAGACACGCAGACAATCAGAGAAGCAAACAATCAGACACGCAGACAATCAGGCACGCAGAGACATGGACAATCAGACACGCAGACAAACAGATAAACAGATAAACAGACAATCAGACAATCAGACAATCAGAACATCACACACGCAGACATGCGGACACGTGGAATCGCAGACAATCAGACACACCGACACGCCGACAATCAGACACGCATACAATCAGACACGCAGACAATCAGAGAAGCAGACAATCAGACACGCAGACAATCAGGCACGCAGAGACATGGACAATTACACGCAGACAAACAGATCAACAGACAATCAGACCATCACACACGCAGACATGCGGACACATGGAATCGCAGACAATCAGACAATCATCCACGCAGAAAACAAACAATCAGAGACGCAGATACGCAGACATGCAGACAATCACACACGCAGACAATCTGGGACTCAGATAATTAGACAATCAGACACGTAGACAATTATACACGCAGACAATCAGACACGCAGACAATCAGACACGCATACAATCAGATACGCAGACAATCAGACACACAGACAATCAGACACGCAGACAATCAGACACGCAGACAATCAGATACGCAGACAATCAGACACGTAGACACGCATAAGTTCAGATAATCAGAAAATCAGACACGCAGACAAACAGACAAACAGACAATCAGACATTTACACAATCACAAAATCACACACGTAGACACGTGGACACGCAGACAATCAGACAATCAAACACGCAAACACGCACAAAATCAGAAAATCAGACAAAGAGCAAGCAGACAATCAGACATGCAGACAATCAGACAATCATCCACGCAGACAATAAAACAATCAGACACAAAGATACGCAGACACGCAAGACCATTAGACACGCAAGACATTAGACACGCAGACAATCAGACACGCAGACAATCTGACACGCAGACAATCAGACACGCAGACAATCAGACACGCAAACAATCAGACACGCAGACAATCAGAGAAGCAGACAATCAGACACGCAGACAATCTGGCACGCAGAGACATGGACAATCAGACACGCAGACAAACAGATAAACAGACAATCAGACCATCACACACGCAGACATGCGGACACGTGGAATCGCTGACAATCAGACAAACAGACATGCAGACAATCAGACACGCAGACACGCAGACACGCAGACACGCAGACACGCAGACAATCAGACAATCAGACAATCATCCACGCAGAATATAAAACAATCAGACACGCAGATACGCAGACATGCAGACAATCAGACACGCAGACAATCATTCAATCAGACAATCATCCACGCAGAAAATAAAACATTCAGACACGCAGATACGCAGACATGCAGACAATCGCACACGCAGACAATCTGGGACTCAGATAATTAGACACGCGGACACGCAGAAAATCAGATTAGCAGAAGATCAGACACACAGACAATCAGACACGCCGACAATCAGACACGCATACAATCAGACACGTGGACAATCAGGCACACGGACAATCAGACACGCAGACAATCAGACACGCAGACATGCAAGACAATCAGACACGCGGACACGCAAGACTATCAGACACGCAGCCAATCAGACACGCAGACAATCAGACAGGTGGACATCATATACGCAGACAATCAGACACGCAGACAATCATATACGCAGACAATCAGATACGCAGACAATCAGACACGCAGAGACTCAGACAATCAGACACGCAGATAATCACACAAGCAGGCACTCATGCACGTAGACACTTATACACGCAGACACGCAGACAATCTGATACGCAGACAATCAGACAGGCAGACACTCAGAAAATCAGACACGCAGACAATCAGACACGCAGACAATCAGACACGCAGACAATCAGACACGCAGACAATCCGATACGCGGACAATCAGACACGCGGACAATCAGACACGCGGACAATCCGACACGCAGACAATCAGAAACACAGACAATCAGACACGCAGACAATCAGACACTTAGAGACAGAGTCATGCTCGACTTGATAGCATACATGAGCGGAAGCCCATGAACTATTTTATTTCTACTTTGGAATATTTAACAAGGATTATCCAGAGGAAAATGTACATTTCATAAATGAAAGGACACTCAATCGAAATGTTCATTCAATTCCTTAGTACCAGTTTGTTTTCTCGAGATAACAACATGTAATGCTAACACTTTTTGCAGTAGAAGTTAACTTGAAGCAAACAGACAATTAACCACCTTAGGTTGCATCCCTAACCAATCCTAATGCAAAATAAACAAAACATTATTTTGTTAGTGTGCAGACTAATCTAGGAATATCTGTAGTTTACACAAATTACGTAAAACAGATTTATCAATGGATATATGTGGCTTACAAAGCTAACATAGTTCACTTATCTATGAATATATGTGGCTAACACCAGTTAACATTATGGATTTATCTAGCAATATCTGTGACTTAGAATACATACGAATCATGTTTATCTATATATATCTATGACCTAAATAATAGATTAGTCAATGAATATCTGTGGATTACACCACTTTACATTATGGATCTATCTATGAATATCTGTGACTTGAACAAATTTACTTTTGTTAATCTAATAATATCTATGGCTTAGAATACATATGAATCATATTTATCTATGAGTATGTATGACCTGCATGGCAGAGTTATCTACCAATATATGTGGCTTAGAACACTAAAGAATAGGATTAGTCTATGAAAATATGTGACTACATCGTTTACAAAATGGATTTATTTATTAATATTTGTGACTTAAAATACTAACACACTTAACCTATTCATGAATATATGTGGCTTACAATAGTTACATAGCTATTTTACTTATGAATATCTGTGGCTTAGAATACTTACGAATAGGGTTAATCTATGAATATCTGTGGCTTAAAATACTAACGAATAGGAATAAACTATGAATATGAGTGGTTAAGAAAACTTATAAATAGGATTAATCTATGAATATCCGTAGCTTACAATACTTACGAATAGGTTTAATCTATGTATGTGGCTTAGAATACTTACAAATAGGATTAGTCTATAAATATATGTGGCTTAGAATACTTAAGAATAGGAATAAAATATGAATATCTGTGACTTAGAATACTTACGATTGGATTGAACTATGAATATATGTGGCTTATATCTGTGGCTAAGAAAACATAAAAATTGCCATAAACTATGGAAATTTGTGCCTTAAGTACTTACGAATAGGCTTAAACTATGAATATCTGTGGCTTAGAATACTTACGAATAGGATTAAGCTATGAATATATGTGGCTTAGAATATTTACGAATAGGCTTAAGCTATGAATATCTGTGGCTTAGAAATACTTACGAATATGTTAAAACTATGAATATCTTTGGCATAGAATACTTACTTATAGGATTAAGCTATGCATATATGTGGCTTAGAATGCTTACGAATAGGCTTAATCTTTGAATATATGTGGCTTAGAATACTTACGAATAGGCTTAAACTATTTATATCAATGGCTTCGAATACTTACGAATAGGCTTAAACTATGAGTATCTGTGGCTTAGAAACTTTAAAATAGCCATAAAAAATTGTGGCTTAGAAAACTAACGAATAGGATTAAACTATGAACATCTGTGGCTTAAAATACTGATGAATACTTACGAATAGGATGAGCCTATGAATATCTGTGGCTTAGAATACTTATGAAAAGGCTTTAAATTGGAATATATGTGGCTTAGAATACTTACAAATAGGCTTAAGCTATGAATATATGTGGCTTAG
>JAIPMN010000325.1:0-47028 GCA_020650975.1 Apostichopus californicus
GCTGGATGCACTCGGGCTCCGCCCTCGTGCATCGCTTGCATTATCCCCCGATCGTGCATTAATCCTGTGAGTAACGCACGCTAGACCGTTGATTAACCCCTTATTCATCCACCAACATGCCATAAATAGGGGTTAAAGGAGCTAAATATGTGTGCAAAACAGCTGATGCTGTCTACATGTGCAGCTCAAATTGTTTAAGTGTTGTCCAGTCGTCTGTGACAACCAAATTTTATTCTTGCACACTAAGGTGATGTCTATCACTTAGTTATGATGTGTTGAAAGTTAAGAACAAAGATAGGTGTACTGTCTGACATGTGATGAGACTATAATGAGGTCTTTCTTGGAAGAGCAAATTTTCCATTTGGACAACCTGATTGTATGATAAGGTCATCAGATTGACAAGTAGGGTAATTTCTTTGTAAAATGCCCTGATGTGTATTAGAAGCAATGCTTTTGTGTCACAATGATGTAGTTTGACTCAAACAAATATTAAAGATTGCAGGATTTGGCAGAAAATACTAGCCATACATCTATGGGAAGCTAAATTGGGACTGCAACATTTTGTGGGACTGTTTCTCATGATACGATATCAGTGTAGATGTCTGTATTCACTTATGATCGTTTCTGGTGCTTCTTGCAGTTGTGCAGGTGATATGAATGACTTGGAACAAACACATTCATAATTCATAATTTATCTTTGTTCTCTCCATGCAGATGTTCGAATGGCTGGATCATCAAAGGGAGCTTTTCCTATTGAATCACACCAATCTAGGCAGTAATCGACAAGTAGCCGTAGAACTACAGGACGAACATAACCAGTTTGTTGCTCAATCAATGGTGAATACTTGGCATTTATCAAATAAACTTGGTTTATTTTCTGAAGTTTTGTAGCACTGCTGCCCCACAAGGAACAAACATATCACTTGAGAATGACTTAAGGTTGAACTGTTAAGTGATGGATCTCCAAAGTTACTGCATTGTAAATGACATATAAACTAGTGAGATTGACAGATGTGCAATGCTTGTTCTCATGTTCATATTGTGGGAAGCATACTAATCTTCACTTTAATCTGCTTCTTTGAGATTGATGGAAGTGAAATGCCTACTCTTCATCGTCTATGTATAAGATAGCAGTACATAGATCTTAAAGCAGATTTGTGTTTTTATTACCAAGATAAGATTACACAAAACAAGATTGCAATTAGTCCTAAGACACCTTCCCGGGTTTTCCATAAATTGAACATTCAGCAGTGAATAAGGGTTAGTTCCATTCCAAAGATTTGCTACCCTGATATGTTTAATGTCTCAAAACAGCAAAGGAGAAATATAAAACAAAAAGGTTTGATTTTAGTTATTTTCTAAATAAAACTGGACTAGTTAATTTGATTGGCTGCATTGTAAAAGGATATTAGTATCAAACACAACCAAATAACATTGATAAAAACTGACATGAATAGCTGCTTCAAATGTCACACTTTAGAAGCTGGCTATGCAATTGTTGGGTGACTGGAGGGAGGGGTCAAAACGTGTCATTATGTATGTGTCATTTGTGTGTGTTTATCCAATTTTTTGTCAAAAACTCATCGTAAACAGGGGTGAAACGCTTGTGTCATACAGACCCTGGAATGAAAGGTCAGAGGTCCAAGGTAAAATTGAGTGAAAATTAAATCTTTGGTATAACTCCAAGGCAAAAACATTGAATTGACATGAAACCATCACAGGTATAATGGAAATGTCAAGTGGTAGCAAACTAATGTGGTTGTCATGACAAGAGAGGTCAGTGGTCACATGGTTAAAGGTCAAATGTATATTCTTAGTGCAATTTTGTGTCAAACAGTCATCCTCAATGGCTGTTCCGATTTTCTTCAAACTTGGTGGAAGGTACCCAGGGTGAACCCTTGTGTTTCATAGACCCCCGGAATATAAAATAGGTTTGTTCAATTAAAATCAGTGTTTGCTTGCGATGAGATATGCAATTCCATGGATTGTCCTCTTGTTACTTCTGCATTTAAACAGTGTACATTGAAATCAAATATATATTTTCTTCTGCATATACATTTTATATTTCTACATATTTATGTCTTTTTTATTTCTCTCCATTAAAGAGCATGTATGAACATATCCATCTGATTCTGGATGCAGCTAACAGCTTGCTAAAGAGCGGTCACTTTGCATCTGAGGATATTGATCGGTTGTCACATCAACTGAATCAAGAATGGCAGGGATTTGCTCTTGCGATGGATGAGCGGAGCAACCTCCTGGCAATGTCAGTAATGTTCCATGAAAAGGCTGAAATAGTAGGTCATCATATTCATGCTATAACTAGTGCACACTCTATTGATGTTGTATTTGGAGGGCAAGGTCACAACCCTGTGGCATGCAGGCTTTGCTATATGCAAGATTGAAGCACACAAAAGCAATATGTATACAATTAGCAAAGATCTATGAGGGAAGAAACTATGGTCATTGGTTCTATGATGATGCATATCGTACAATTAGATAGATTGTTAAAACTTGTAGGTAGGATTTAGGTAACTAACTACTTTGACTTACAATAGCTTGCATGGATTTTGGCTGTGTGTCAATGGCAAACCAGGGGGTCAGTAGGGGTCGTCAGGAGCATAATTCTCAATATGAAATGTGAGCTTGTTTAGATGAATGGGTTTTGTTGTTATGTAGGTAAAGCAATGAATTGCAATGACCTTTCCAGCTTATTTGCATTGTTTCTTAACAAAAATAACACAACATAGAGTTAACCCACTACCTATTTTCACTTTCAATGAAATTGTCCAACCTAGACAAAGGCAGTTCTGTGATATTTTGTTCTCAATATGATTACAGTAAGACCATGCAAAATTATGATTTACATAATAAAAAGGATAATGAGCGGATAAATAGTGAAACAGGAATTTAATACAAAAGTTTTGATGACTGTTTTGTCATCACATTTAATATTAATATTTATGACTGAAGAAATTGTTTATTTTTGTAACCTTGAAAGTTCATCAGAGATAATGCACTAGCATTGGACAAGCATAACAACTGAAAGCTGTGCTTGAACTACCAGAGAACTATGAATTAGTAAAGATTGCAGTTAACACTTTATTATTATTATTATTATTGTGGTATTGATTCATCTATTGTAACTGACCTATTCTGTATCTTGTTTTTCAGTATCTTACACGTGTATATGACTGGGAGGACCAGTGCATAGCAATGGGTGGGAGTGAGTTACCTGAACAGATAGTAGAGCTGCAGACCAGGCTACATCAACAGCATAAAATAAGAGATGACTTCACAACTTGTTATGCTGAGGTTCTTATTATTCTCATTTCTTTTCATATTTAAGACTGACAAGCATTGTCATTATAAGTGTTAACCGATTGCAATTTAATTGACATTTTCATGTAGCATTTGTCTTCCCTATCCATTGGCTGGATTCAAATTCCAATTATTTTGCCAATTATTTAGTCAAGTTGAATGACAGTGGTATAGCACAAGCAAAGACAGTACTGACATATGAAAAAGCCTGACCATAGGCATCTGCAGGGAGGGCCAAGTTGGGAGGGGAGAGAATTATCTCAAAATGTTACTGCTTCCTGCCCCCTGGAACCCATAGAGGTGTCTAATATATTCCAGTGTGCTCTTTAGCTGTACTGAATCATTATCAGAGAAAATATGAATATATGAAAAGTGAATGTATCATAGCTGAAGTCCACAGGACCCACCTCCACCAGGAATTACATTCTTGAGAAATTTTATACCTCTCTCTAACATATTTTTGTGCTTTAAAATTGCTACGAGGGAAAAAGAATCCCCAGAAATGCTGCAACATCCCCACCCCATTAATTCTTTTTATTGGGAACTGGTTAACCAGTCAATTATTTGGACAGTTAAACTTCTATTGAAACAGAAGTGTGCTAGCCCTGAACTTGAGTTTTTTGCTGTGGATGTCTATGAGCCTGACATATATATATATGAAATATTGCAGACAACTTGATTGCTACTTCTGGTAGTGTTTGTGAAGGTTTCTGAGTCTTCCAGTTATTGACCACAGATCATTTCTATTTCTGCAGGCTTGTGGGGATGGCAAGACACTCCTAGCTGCTCTTCAGCAACCTGTTAGTCCAGAATCATTCAACTCGGTGATAGCTCAAACCGATTATTCTACCTCAGCTGGTCATATTCTGGACCTTATCCATGAGATTCTGCAGAGACATCGCCACCTCCAGCAGCTCTGGAAGCAGAACTGGCAAGTCTCCAGTCATGGCATGCAGCTTTGTGTCTTCCAACAGGATGCTAAAAAGGTAACTGATGTACATTTATTTCTGTCTCGTTCTTGAGTACTCTTGTAGTTAATTACGACACAAGCTGAAAGCATCATCAGATCACTTATGGGTTTACTCTTTGTTTATAGGTTCTTGTCTGGCTGGAGAAGCATGGGGAGGAATTTTTAAACAAACACACAGGAATTGGGAAATCTCTTCATAAAGCCAGGGCGTTGCAACAGAAACATGAAGAATTTGTGACTATTGCTCAGGTAAGCTACTGTAACTTCAGGTGTTTTTTATCACTACATTGTTTGGAGAAGGTTGGGTTACATTGAAGTCATGTTTGCAATTTTTCAACTTGAACATGCTTGATTTGGAAGTATATGATTCAATTAAAGTTAAAAAAGGCAGTTAAATGTAACTATATAAGGATTATTACCTAAGTCTTAGTATTGCACACCTGGATTGATAAGATGAAGTTGAAGTTAATTGGTATGAAGACAAACTTTTTTCAATAAGTCCAAACATTACCTTGCAGTTAAAACCTTAACTTACATTGTGTTAAAGTAAAAAACACAGCATGTTAAACACTGGCTTGAAGTATAATAGAGTTAGAGGCACAAAACTGTAATGCCTTTGGCTCTGTGCCTTTGTTCACTGATAGCATAAAATACATGTTAAATAAACACTTGTAAATGTAAGATGAAAGATGCCCTCACTGGATATTTGATATCCCAACTGATAAGGTACATAGGTGACCAAAATCAATTCTGATATGACACACAAGGCAAATCCACTCATCCATAGTGTGCTTTGTATGAATGAAGCTTTTGGAACCTGTTCCCTTCCTTCAAGAATTTGTCTGTAAGACATATATCAACAGTCACTGTCCTGAGAAGAAACCCAAGCATGATCTACATAACTGATGTGATAGAGATGCTTGTGATGAACAACTTTCTTCAGAGTTAAGAAAGTCTCTGTTTGTAAGATATCAAAGATAAGAAAAGGATCTCCTTTACTTTGAACAACTATGATGTCAAATGATGTCAGGGGGTCAAACAGTTTTACTTTCCTTTGTTTTATTTTCATATTTTGTGGTCATACAACTTTAACTGTTTAGTAGATAAGTTCAGAACTGAGCATCTCCTGATGTTAGATTCCATTTCTCCAACATAAATGGATTGCAGTCCTGACCTTGGTTTGTATCGGTTACATTTCAGATGAAAGAAAAAGTGTCGTTTTGTAGCATTTGCCATCTTTTCCATATTAATAGGCATGATCACTTTTTTCCAGAAATACATAGCATTTGTAATATTTTTAAGTAAAGTGGTCAAAAGTGAATAATTCTTACATTAATTGTGTTAAAGTTTTTATAGGTCTGACATCCAAATGTGCAGACATTGACCAAACACATGAAAGTGGTCAATGATTTAAAGGAAAGCTTGATTTTAAGAGTTGCTATGCTGTGTTGTAATACAATTGTTGCATAAGGGGTTGTGCCAATAAGTGTCGTAGGCCTTATACAGGAATTTCGTAAGAAGAAATACTTGTTTGTTAATCATTGTTTCAAATTGTGTCCTGTTGATTATGATCTCATTTATGTATTTTCTTGATTTGACAGGACTACTTAGGCCACATATACAAGTTTTAAATGCTAATATCTCCACAACCATGGGTGTGTTTTAATAAATGGTATCACAGTGTTGCTGGTTAAAACATATGTTGATATGCAAATATAGACTTGGTGGACATTGAATCTCATCTTGTTGCATATTATTATAATTTCATCATGATTATTCATGAAAGATTTCAGTTGTCAGGAGATGAGCACTGTTATTGAATTGATTATTAATAAATTATTTGTGAGCTGACAAATGGTTTTGAAAACTTTGTAGTGTAATAAAGGTGAAATGTTCCTGGATGTAAAATTATGACATTTCCAACGATTCTCCTTAAAATAGATAGGTTTGTGTACAATATTTTGGTGAGTTAGGATGTGAGAATGGTCTTTAACTCCTTAGAAGTGATGACTAGACTTGATTTGAGCCAACAATGCCAATGGGCCAGGCTCTACAGCAATGGAGCCTGATAACCCAGTGATTTATCTGAAATCTTGGCAGCCCAGTGATTTGACTTCTGACATTTGTCTGGAACTGACTTGACTAAAGGCTTGACATTTATGTGACCATATTACAACACTCTATTGTGTGCGAGTATGGCTACATTAACAGGACCCACTTATAACGATGTAGATCTCTTTAAGGTTGAGGCATATCCATAATATGTCTCAATATTGCATGATTTGGTCAAAATGATGTTACATGTAATTTATAACCCAACACAAACTGCGGTTTAAAAAATTGGGTTGAATTGTGCTTAACTTTCTGGATTCCATAGATTCAACTTTTCACAGACATTGTTAGCAGAAGTAGTCATGAGCAGCATGAAGACCTATGTTCAGTATACCTTATCAGACATGGCATGGAGGTAAAAACTGTTTTACCTCCATGGACATGGTATCTAAAATTAAAAATCAAGGATTCTTGAACATTTGTGTCAGACAGTTTTACATACAGGTGTAAATGTAGATTAGTTTTAGAATTCCTTCTAAGTGCAGTAAGATGATTTAAAAGAATAGTGTTTTTCATATTAATGATAAATAACCTGAAAAGTCAAAAGCAACACTTCAGCAAAGCTTATCTGATTCATAGGTTGAGAGAAAATGACAAACTTACCACAAGCTCCCAATGTTTTACCTGTATCTGGTTGTGGCGTAATAAAATCATTCTACATCTCTCTGCGTCTATACATCCAACCGAAGTGGACCAGATATTCCATAGAGACACTGTACATATGCCTATTGGCCAATCATACAGGTGTTGAAATTACACTTCGAAACACCAAAAGAAGTCTTTGGCATTCCAAATTCCTTACACTGATTAAAACTTATATTGTTTTAATCTACTACATATGCTGAAAGTTGACTTATTCACAGATTAGCAGTAAATAACTTTAAGTAAAGGTGAGCCAATCTCTCAATCCTATTGATAACTTCATGGGTTTTTCTTTTTGTTAATGGAAGCAGAACCTAGCAATAGAGGAACCTCTGGACATCACATCTAATGTCTATAGCCTCGTTGGTAGTAGTGTCTGCATACACCGAGAGGCCCGGGTTGGAAACCTGTTGGGGGCTGGAAGTTTTGCAACAGTTTGCAACTCATTGTATGTTGCAAATATAAATATGTATAATAATAAAGAAGAATCCATGTGTACATCAAAATAATAAACATAACATAGGAGATGAACTCAAAAAGAGATCACATAATGTTGACATACATGGAGTACTGTAACGTATAGTTTGAGCTTATTGGAAGTTTCGGTTTTCCTTAAACCTTCAGCAACATTAGCTTACAGGGTGATATGCCAAAATTAAGACAGACTGAACTGGTTTTGAATCACATTCACATTTGACCCTGTGTTTGGTATCATACCTTGCCAGGGGAAAACACTCGGTCCTATCAGTAATGTAATGGGAACGTTACTATTAGTGCCTACTACTCTTTTGTCTTATAACAAAGAAAATAACAAGGAACATTACGAATTACAAGGGAAACCAAGAAAGTATTTTACAGGTAATTTATTTATATATATCAAATAAACCATGACTATGTAGACAGTGGTTAAATAACAAAGAATAAGAAGAATGGATTACATGTTTGTGGAACTGATAATTGTTTGGGGTTCTGATTATATCCATTTAAGGATTTGGAGCTACTGTAGAAGCACTCTTTGGAGAGAGTGACTAGGACTACATGTTTGTAGAACTGATAATTGTTTGCAGTTCTGCTTACATCTATTTAACAATTTGAAGCTAGAAGCACTCTTAGGAGAGAGTGACTAGGACTACATGTTTGTGGAACTGATAATTGTTTGGGGTTCTGCTTACATCCATTTAACAATTTGGAGCTAGAAGCACTCTTTGGGAAAGTGACTATGATGATTAAAATGTTCAGAACTGGATATCCTGCAAAAGTATCAAAAATGATTTTTTTACTATTAAAATTTAAGTTGAACCAGGAACTCATAAACATATCTGTACATATATATACATCTTGATTATTTCAAATGTCTCATTCTTTGCTACGTCTGTTGAATATTATGTGTTGGAAAGTAAATAGCACTTTTGGATATGCTTCATTTATTGTAACTGAAGTGTAACTATAGCTTCTTGATCCATAAACTGTTGGAATGTGACAGTTTGCTATAAATAATACCTTGCTTAACATTATACACAGATAGTAGGATGTTGTTAAGTTGCCAATACCCTATCAGTAGTGACATGTTGCTCTTGTTGTCATAACTTCTAAAACATGTGGCCCCTGTAGTAGGGTAAACTACAGACAGGGTTACCAAAATTCATTGCCACTGTAAGACAGTCCCATGTATCAGATGAAATCATGATGGTGGAGCAAGAAGCAATTACATCTTTCATCTTCACTCTACATTGTTTAGGCCTCACACTGAGTGCCAAAGATTGATGTTAAATGTCATGCGTATTTAATTTAGAAGCAGCCTACAGTTGTGCGTTGCTCTAACTGGTTCTTTCAATTTCGCCATGTCTGCTAATTGAGTGTTTGCTCTTGGCGTAAGGAATTACTTGACAATTTCTCTTAACCACTTTTAAAGAGTGATAGTAAAGTTTTACTTTACGAACTGTAAGGTAGGAATTACATTACAGTTTCTCCTTGTTTGTTTGAATATTTAATAATGAATTGATTTTGTAAGCACATAACAACTGGTAGAGTTAGTTTTAGTCTTGTAACCATTGTTATGTATCTTTTCTAAGTAATTTGTATTGTAAGATCAATTTGAAAGTGTTCTTGTTATTTTTAGAATTTCTGTCTGAATTATCAAGATAATGGTCTAATGAATATGTTTAGGTTTCTCCATCTATGTCTAAAATGTTATATTATTAGGAATTGTATAAGTTAGCAAATTTAAACCTCAAATCTCCATATTTTAATCCATTAGGAATAATTTGGAAAATAATCCTGTGTTAGATCATATCCTTCTAGACAAGTATTTTGAGTGAAGAACAATTTCACACATCATTTTAGCTCAACAATGATAAGATGTTTTGTTGTTATGACTTCCCTGGCTGAAAATTCAAAATCATGAAAGTGCTGTTGTTTGATGAATATTTGTGATAGTAAGTTAAAATCCTCAGACAGTAATGGTTTGCTTGAGTGATTGAAAATTTTTGAAATTATACATAGCCTCTGTGAGTGCAGACAGAATGCCATTTCTGCCAGAGAAACAAAGTCATTTGAATGAAACTTGTTTCATATCTGGATATGATGTTTTACATATTGAATACTCAGGACTAGTCTTTCCTGTGTTTTTGATGGATGCTTCCTGCTCTTCATTAATAAAGCATAGCTTTGACAGTTTGACACATTGAGATGCAACAAGACTTGCAACATCTTTTTATCTTTTGACTTTTAACCAAATGTGGATAGTTTAATGTCCTGTTTCCTAGGACAATTTTGTGAAGGTTATTGAGTACCATGATGAAGTTCAGTTCCTATCTACATTAACACTGCACACTAGCGCTGTCTAACAGAGATCTTAATGTATAGATAAGATTGCCTTGAGTTGAAAGTGAAAGTCTCCAGTGAAAGTTACTATCTCTGCCTTTAAGAGTTGTCTTTGATGTTTGGTAGAACAAGTTACCCTTATCTTGGACCTGCAATTTGTTGGGAAGTAACAGCAGTATATTTCAAATGTTGTTCAACTGTCTTGTGGTTGGGTAACTCTTAGCACTGTGCACAGTTTGAGTCAACTTGTTATCCCCCTGCTATTTGAATGGACTAATCGAAGAAGAGTCAAGCACCGACCAGGCATTCAGCAGGGTTATTGTAGACTAGGAGAGTCATTCTGTCAATGTACGGTCTACTGTGAGTAAATCTTTACTCCTACAAATGGTAGAGCAATATTTATTAACCCTTGTGTTGGCTGGAATACTCTTTGTTCCCAAACAGTGTTATCTTGTGATTGACCCAGCTGCTGAAGCAGTTAGAAAGTAGCAAGGTAAGTCTCTGCAACTTGCAGAAACTTTTTAGTATTAAATTTCAAGCATATTTCTGTGCTATGTTATAGGTGGTGAAGGAAAACTTTCTGATGGTTTTACTGAAGGTTGTTGTGATTATATTTTTGTCATTACTTGTACTGCAGGAATGCATTTTGCCTTAGCTAATAGTGACTGTTACAATGTTGTTTTGGTCCCAGAGATAAGAAAATTGAGATATGTATTGAACCAGCAGGATGATAAAATATGATAGATACATTGATAGGCAAGAAAATAAAGGCAGTGGATAACAAAACAGAATCATAATCAAGAGTTAATAAACTCAAGTTACACAAGTTGTAGTTTTACAATTCATCTTACGTACTATGGCATTGGATAGGAGGCCGAGAGTTGTGAGAGGAGATGAAGGTCTGTAATGGCAGACCTTATCAGGTAATCTGATCATGGTAAAAGTACTTTAAGTGGTCATTGTTGGGGGTCTGTTACAGTAGCAGAGCAGCAATTTATGGTGAACAGGCTCTTCTCTGGGTGATTTGTAAAGTTCAACAAGAAATAGACAAGCCACACAGATAACGACAGCAGTAAACAACACTTCATACTTAGCTACTTGTTATAGAGAACTTCAAAGGTTTGCCAGGTTAAATGTTGAGATAATATATATATTAAGTTTAAAATATATATTAAATACATTCAGTTTCTATGCATGATTAATGCTAAATTACAAAACATGGGACTATTCTTCAGTTATTGACCTCTTCATACATTTTACTAATGTGACAATTATCTCATACAATAGTTGTTTTATGGTTATCTTGTATCCTGCTTCACATGTAGGCCTGATACTCTATAGTACAAGAATAACACTATATGTCTACTCTACCACAACAACTGGCATAGTATTTGTAAGCTTTTCCTACATAATGTGTGAGAACTTGTTCAGTCGCTCAATTGGATATACATTTTACAGGAATATAGGGTATGTATAAATTATTTATTGTGATCAAGAAATGCAACTGTATTGATTTGTCTTCTTGAATAATGTTTGTACTACAGTAGTGGTGTCACTCCTATGGAACATTAATAACATGAAGTTAGATGGCAATTAAAATGTTGTCTTTGGACTGGTAGAATTTGACCAAAGTGTCACAATTTGTCAAGATATGTATTTTTGCAATCTTAAGTCAGTGATGTAGGTCTGTGCCAATCAGACACAATTAATGCAATGTTTTATGAAATGACTTGATTAGTAATTAGTACTTCAAGACCTGCTTCAAGTCTCATTTAGAATCTCATTCATTTCTTTGGAATACTTTCCATATATATATTGTTTAATATAGGTTTTCAAAGCTATGAGTTGTCTGTATTAATGATATTTTCAGTCTTGGTTAATTGCTGGATGAATGTCCTGTGTTTGCTCAGTCTATGATAACTATTGTAATAATGTTGATAATTGACACATGTTTATACACACAGGGCATTATCAACCCTCGCATTGCTATTTTAACTGAAGTATCATAGCTTTTGAAGTCATATTCCATGTTATATAACACATTAGCAACTTGTGAACAATCAGCTTGGTATTGATGAGAGATACAGTACTTGCTAATAGCATCAATCAAAGTAATATTACAGTTCAACAAGAGAAAATGTTCATTGTTTTCCTCAACTTGCCTCATTTTTCTCTTTATTGGATATTAAGAATATTTATCATTTGCTATACTTTTCAATGCAACTGCATATCTGATGGTATATATGGTAGTATTAAATTGACACAAAGTTGGGTTTTGTTTATAAGTTTGTGGTTGAGAAGCTTAGACATCATGTTTCACAGTGTCAACGATACTAATAACTTTAATTTGGCTGAGAAATACCAGTGAGATGTTATAGCCCAAAGCATAATCCCTTGAGTTGTGGCTTTGAAAGCATGCTGAGGTGTCACAAGGGTTAGTATTTGATTGATATATTATTGTGGTCTCAGATGCTGTGGTAGAGCTTGGAGCTATTACCGATAGCTTCATGGGTAGAGGGATCAGATTCTAATGTCAAGAGCACTGCCATAACATTCAATCAGTCAACAGCATTCAACAATAACATTGTAAGTTTCCTGTGTTTAAGTTGTCACAAGTCACAACACATAACTTGATATCTCTCTTCTTGTTTTGTTGTTGTCATGTTAGTAGTGTCAAGCACTGGTCATTCGTTAGTTGATTTGTTTGAATTTCTTTCTCTTCTCAAGTGTATTCTGACAGTAACTGGTGGTGATTGAACTAAATAATTTCTATGGGTTATTCTGTGTGGATCATTCATGTATATCATAAAACCATCTGAAATATTTAACATATTGGAAAGTGGCATTTGTGAAATTTATTGTTCTTAGAGATTTATCAATTCTTACTGTGAATTGTTTAGAATGACAACTAGAGAGATTGTCACAGAGGTTTAACAACTTCTCAAAATATGAAGATGGTTCCATATCCATGTGTCATATATTCTTTTACCTATCTGAGTATTGGTTGTAATGTATATAGAGCTAAGTTGTAAGTTGAGTATATCTAGACAGTACTATCAACACTCAAAATCTCCCTCGTACATCTAAATTGGCTGAATTTAGACTGAAAAATGGCTTTTGAAAGATGTTCTTATTTTCCCCTGCACATTTGGTTAACCTACCAATTACCGCAAGTGCCAAGAAATTGGTTCTCTAGATTTGTGGCTTTTGGCTGCAGGGAATGCTTTGAATATTTAAGCATCAACACATGCTGACAAAATGAGAACGATGCTGGAGGATATTTAGGTGGGGAGTGATCTTGTTGCTCATCAGGGGATGGAAGTTGAGTAATTACAACTGATGGCCCATCCTCAATCACATATTTCATCAAATCTCTTTGTTCTGTAAAGAATGATAACCTGGAGGCAGTACAATAAAGGGAAGGGTGGGATTGATATTCTGCTTGTCATCTTTTAATTGAAGGATGATGAAATCTGAACTGCTTCCCTGTTGATGTAATTATTAACATAATTCTAGAAATGATGGCCAGTTATATTGTGTAAGCTAGTCTGTGTACTTTGTGGCTGTTTGATCAGTTGATCTCCTGGACATAATATTGAAGGAGCATCTTCATCTGAGAGATGCTAATTCTGCAGTCAGGTAATAGACAGTTTGGTCTATTAAAATACTAACAAAAACAACATTCATACTTGATGTTCTGCAAACTTTTGTCATTTACCTTCTGCATATTAAGTGATTGCAAACACTTTCTCCGCAAAATACCAATTCATAGAGCAGTGAATTTGTTGCCATGCCATGGGCAGAATGTTCCTAGGCAATGGTGATTGTGTGTGTGTGTATGTGATGACTTGTAAACACTAACTCCCAAGGTACATGATGGATTAATACTTGGTATCTGGGTCTTACTATAGTGGTTAAAATCTAGGTAAACTAAGATCTAAGTTTGTGGATGGGCCTACACCTAACTGGTTACAGTATCCTGTCAAGGGAAAGGGCATTTGTGGTGGAAATGTAAACCTAGTGTGTAGTGATACAGTACAGTGTTCTCATATGAAACATGGCAATGAAATACAAAGCCTGCTAGCTTTCTGGGGTTTTTATTTTTGTATTTTGCATAATTTTAATAGTGAAATGAAGCAGAAAGTCATCTTATTATCAGTTAATGTTAGAAACAACCATAGCATTCTGATTCTTTGTGTCAGGTCTCGCTGGTATAAAAGTGTCTTATAACGCGAAGAGTGAATGGATTTCAAACTCTGTGTGTAAATGCCCCATATTGTGTATAAGAAGCCTAATGTTTGTTCTAGAGGTCAACGATTATTTGAGGTCAGCAGAATTCAAGAAAGCAATCTTTGATGTATCTCATTCTTTGCATGTATATATGCCTCATAGTAAATAAATGAAATGTACTGTTTTAGTAGAGGTCAACAGAGGTCAGACTGTACAATATCTCAATAAAAGAAAGTTGCATGAAAAAGCTTTGTACAATTTGTGGATGACCTTAGTTGAGTAGATGAAGCCTACTGTTTGTAGTGAAGGTCAAAGGTCATCACAGATCAGCACAGGTGAAACTGCATCATATTAATATGATATCTCAAGAATGGAACCTTGCATGAATCTCATCTTTAGTGTGGATGTTCTCAATGGAGTAGATCAACCATAGTGTTTCTATCAGAGGTCACCAGTCATTTGAAGTCAGTAAATATCTTAAAAACATGATATATATGTATCAAGAATGGAATCTTTGATGAATCTCATATTTAGTATGAAGATATCCTACACTCTCTCCTGCCAAACTTATATTCAGATTAACATTAAGTTTAAATGGTGATAAGAATTAGCTTTAATATTTCAATGGGTTTGAAGGAATTCTTTGTGTCATAATTGTGTTAATTATTGAATTCCTCTTGATGAAGTTAAATTTATTATGTTTTCATATCGATGGACTTCAAGACTGTTAAGTGTGAAGTAGATTTTGAAAGGTAGGTGTCTGTGTTCTGCAGAGTACATTGGTTAATTTTTGTACTTGTATCTTGTAATGAAATATTCATTGAAGCTGACACAAGAATCAACAATAAGAAATGCGACAGGGAACACTAAGGTCATAACACACATTTGTTGAAGTCACACACTGCTTTGTGTATATGTGGTATGGCTGAATGATCTGTTTTCTTTGTTTTTATTCAGAACACTATTACAAATGCCAGGCGTTTACTGAAGGATGCTGAAGAACTTGCTGAGAGTGGACAATGTGATGCAGAGGATGTTACTAATGTAGCTAGAGAACTTGATAGACGTGTTAGAACCTTTATCATTAGAGTTGAGAGGAGAAGACAACTACTAGAGCTTTCAGTGTCGTTCCATACCAATGCCAAGGAGGTAAGTGTGTTGTCATTAGTGAACCTCTATTAAACACCAGTTTGTTTCCACATAAGACTAATAATGCATTTTCTTAACCATTGGATGAGTTAATGATAGTTGTAGGGATGTGTTACATATGCAACTCCATGGATTATCTACTTGTCTCATTTGTATCTAAATGCAGCTTGTGATAGTTTTCATTAGGATAACATGAAAATGACAAATGATTATTAATATTTAGGGCTTCATTTCTAGTCAGGGTTTAGTTTTATGAAGTCAACTATGTTTTCTTTTTGGATTGTTACATGCATGAAAGCCATAAATGTTAATGTCTGAACAAATATATTAACATTTAATTATCTCTGGTTTTAATTGCAAACTCATTGGCATAGCCATGATGCATGGTAGAAACTTAAGTGTTGCCTCATCTACACTGTAGTAATTCATGCGACTGTGTAGCCTTAACCACCTACATAAGTGGTGGACTGTGTAGCTAGCCTTAGCCACCTACAGAAGTGGTGGACTGTGTAGCCTTAACCACCTACAGAAGTGGGGGACTGTGTAGCCTTAGTCACCTACAGAAGTGGTGGACTGTGTAGCCTTAGCCACCTACAGAAGTGGTGGACTGTGTAGCCTTAGCAACCTACAGTGTGGGGGACTGTGTAGCCTTAGTCACCTACAGAAGTGGTGGACTGTAGCCACCTACAGAAGTGGTGGACTGTAGCCTTAACCACCTACATAAGTGGTGGACTGTGTAGCTAGCCTTAGCCACCTACAGAAGTGGTGGACTGTAGCCACCTACAGAAGTGGTGGACTGTAGCCTTAGCCACCTACAGAAGTGGTGGACTGTGTAGCTAGCCTTAGCCACCTACAGAAGTGGTGGACTGTAGCCACCTACAGAAGTGGTGGACTGTAGCCACCTACAGAAGTGGTGGACTGTAGCCTTAGCCACCTACAGAAGTGGTGGACTGTAGCCACCTACAGAAGTGGTGGACTGTAGCCTTAGCCACCTACAGAAGTGGGGGACTGTGTAGCCTTGTAGGGTATATGGATGTGAATCATATTAGTACTGTATGCATTCTTGTAGATGCCAAGGCCTTATCCAGGGTAGCCTATTGTTAATAGTTACTATACCAATGATAACTGGGTAAATATAAGTCACTATGTAAGTAATCCTAAGAATAGCTAAGCCTATGTAATCCTAAGTAATACTTAGTATATATTGTATTCTATATGTAATCTGTACACTAAGGTGTGTCATCTGTCTCTGTGACAGATTAGAAGATGAGAGTAATAGATCAGTAGGGCATACACTACCACTGGGGCAGTTGTGTTTGTCTTGAGTTGTCTCTACAGCCTTAGCCACCTACAGAAGTGGTGGAGTGTGTAGCCTTAGCCACCTACAGAAGTAGTGGACTCTCTGTCTGTTTTGCTTTCTTCCCCAAGTCATGGGTAAAGGTGATGAAATAATTCTGTTACATTGTATAATTTGTGTGTATAATGTAAGGAAGGAATGAATTATTAACAGTTGTAAGCTTTCTGCAAATGATAGATCAGTAATGTCACCTTTCTGAGAAATGATCATTCACCATGATGTACACAGCTCAGCATTGTTAAGAACACAGGATTCTGCATTCAGGATGCAATGGGTTAGCCAGGGACGCAAAATCTTCAAACTGCTCGCATCTGACGGATGCAACTGTTTTCCAGAAAGGAACAAAAGTTTTCCAATCCTACAGATTTAAAGCAAATAACATCATAGCATTCAACCGCAAGTTGCCATGGTTTGGTACAGAGTTAACATCATTTCCATTACAGAGATTTTCATGCTAAAAATAGTTAATGATGCTCTTCCAAATTTCTGGTGATCTGATTGGCTAATAGTCCCTTACACATGGTGTGTTAACATTCTTGCATCTGTAGTGCTCAACGAACACAAAGTATTTTGTTCCACTGCAACTAACAGTAACGTTACTTCCCCTGTGTGGAGATAGCGAAGTTTGTGGTATAGGCTATCATATGTGTGCACTCAAATATCATAAGGTTAGAGTTAGACCTTGTCATAAGGGTAGGCCTTGTCACAAGTTTCGACAAGAGCTTATGGTACGAAGTTGCAGAACTTTGCATTGGTTATCAGACCAGGGACAACTCCCTGATCAGACTATCACGTAATACTTAAATCATTGTTTTGATCACAAAATGTTGAGTTGAGATAGTCTCTGATAATCCTGGAAAGCTAACATCTCTGATACTGAACAGGATTTTACATCTCACAGTATATTTGTTTTGTGTGCATTGAGTAATTGAGTAATTTCTACGATGCAAACTTTGATTGCATGCTTCATTTATAATTTGTTGTGCAACGTTCAATTGTAAACTACTTTGTACATCATCAAAAGTAACCATTGAAGCTTGAGCTTTTTAATTGACATTGCATAAAAAGTTATTTACATACTGTAATGGTTGGGGAAAAGATAAAATTTGTTAAATTATGAATAAAATTGCACAGCAAAAGTGTTAACGGTATTTGTTGCATCGATATTCATTTGTGATTTCGGTAACGACCGATACTTGCAACATAGGCGGCATATCAGTATCCGTAAAAATATCGGTAAAAACCTCATTGCTGATAATGGCAACTGATATTGAAGTTTTCTTTTTCACCAAAATGTCACTTCTTGTTACTTACGATGATTTATTAATCAGATCTAAAAAAACATTTCTTTAGCCTCAGTTTCCATTTCAATTAATTAGCAAGTGGTCAATATGTCGATAAGCTGGTCAAAGAAACAAGACGCAAGTACTGAAATATATTTACCGATAACGATCTTAAAACAGACCAGTCAGGCAACTCAACGTTACGTACATAGCAGTCTGGTTTGTGATACGAGTGAATTCAACATATAATTAAACATTGAACATATCCACTGACATCTGTTTTGCCCTTGCAATATTCTTGGCAAGAATCCAATCAAAGTTGTAAGCATGGCATATTCAGACCTACAAACAATGCACTGTGGTGTGACGTTGAAAAACATTTGATAAAACTATGTATATACCACAGTAGTAGCCTATCACAATAACTTGCACAGTGTTTCTGAGGCTCGGCTGAGAATAAGTTATTACACATGGAGACCCCTACTATTAAATCTTTCCAAAAATTGCGTATCTTTTGAAAAGCTGCAAAGAGTGTCATGGATGCAGTTTGGTAAAACACCAATGACTGATGAAAAGATTGTATTTTGAGAATCAGGTTTGCTTATCACAATTTGTTGCTGGATGGTTAAAAAATATTCAAACTTGAAGCACTTGCTCATTTTGACTAGGCTTATTTGTTAGTATAGGCGGCTAATGGTAAGATTTCATATTTTACAGAAATTAAAAAATTGAAGAAAATGTGTTTGTTTTAATTCTGGTATTTAACACAAGGGGTAGTAAAAGTTCTTAGCCAGGATACACTAATGTCTATTCTACATGAAATCAGTTTTACTCATTGCACATTGTCATCTTTTAATGTTTTCTAAGAAACTTGTGGCTCCAATTGACAGTTTGTATAAGACTTGCAGCCTAAGTGGTCAACATAGTTGGTCAAACAGAGTAACTAATCATACAACAGAAGTAACAGGAAGTATAGGCTTGTGTTGTCCAAAACACAGTGTCTTGCATATACTTGGTGAGGAAAATGACCGTTCATTTAAAAGGAGGTTGAGATTAGTGTAATAGAATACACATATTTTTTTTTTACCAATTTACTAACAGAATTCAGCAAATGAGAGTTATACATGTGGTTACTGTTTGTGAGTTGTGCAAGCAATAATAACCTATGATAGCCAATTATTTTAAATGTTTGTTTTTATATGCTCCTTTTTTGTTTGTTTCTCTTGGTCACTAGCTTTGATAAACATTCTTATTTTACTAGTGCGCATCATAATTATATCAGTTTCTTATCATTGGTCATGTACTTCTGTAAAGCATATGAAAAAATCAATTTGAATTGAATACTTAATGTAGTATAATACATGACTTACAGTGCGATTTGACCTTCATTCTGGCTGCTTACAAATATCGGTGTGGGTATCAGGCCAATATAGGGATGGAATATCAGATACCGCCAAAAAACCGATATTGGCGATATCGGCACAAGGCTAGTTAATTTTAACTTACGACAGGGCTTCATAAAAGTTGCAAGTTAGTATTAGGCTTTTAGGGGCTTGTTATCCTGTATGCTATCCATAGGTAATATTTTCTACAGCTCATTTAAGGGGCTCAATTAAATCAGTTGAAAAGTGCAATATTTTTATGCTGGGATTTTCTGTGTAGACACTCGTTTTACTTTACGTTGATTTCCGACATTCACAGCGTATGGATAGCCTATAACATTTTCACAAATGTTATGTAAGGGAGTTGTATACCATACAATAGTGCGCATTGCATGATGTGTAGATTGGCATATATGGTAACTAGTCTACAGCAAAAATTACTGCTTTTGTTTTTTAATGTTATTTTGTTGTATATTAATGGTGTCATCATTGGATTTTTGCCATGTTCGTTATAGGCCTATCACTATATATACGCTGCCAATGTGCACAAGCCAATGTGTTGTCAGGATCATTATAACTAAGTATTGTGTGTTCCTGTAGAGGTATTTTTAAGTGCATGCTTTCATGCATGACTGCAGGGATGTGTGTTTTGTGAACTGACGCAAACAATTTTTAAGATATTGAGTCCTTTTGACGCAACTTTTAAAATGCTAGTAACAATACTGCAGGTACTAGCAAATGATGAAAGTAAATAATTCATGAGCTCTCCTGTAATCGTGTCAGAAATTGGATATGAACCCAAGTCTGTTTGTAGTTTAGAATGAAGTCCACATCTAATATGAATAATATTAGCCTCAAAATTATTTATATTTAACTTTTTTGGCTAAACCTTACAAAGGTTGCTGCTATATAATTTTGTGTTTATGTATGGCTTTGTAAATTTATTGTTACAAAGAAGGATGAAGAAAGTATATATACTAAAGACAGGTCAAAATGTGACAACCAGCAGTAGGAGATGGACCAACAGTTAAATATATAGTAGATGAACTCAGCAGCAGTTTGCAGGTCACATTCCAAATCTAAGTTGTTATTATTCCACTTTTGGAACATATATATTTCTAAGAAGCAGCCTGTAACCATATTTGTGTAGTCATGCACTTTGATGGACCTGCAAGGAATTTGCCTTGACCTAATAGTCTTATATTATTGTCTCTCCACATTTGTTTAGGCTCTCTTTTTAAAGAAATAATGTGCTGTAAATCAAAGTGACAGTCATAGTGAATATCGTTTTTATGCTTTCAGCTTAGTTCATGGTTCAAGGAGTTAGAAGCAGAGTTAAACATTGGGACTGATGTGGCAGTGTCAGTGGAAGAAGCAGAAAATGAAGTAGCCAAATTTGAACATCAACGAGAAATAACACTGGATGCATCAGTCAATACTGTTAGCGAAGGACAGAGTATCATTGATCAACTTGGGTAAGACCATTCTTTACAAAATTCTCTATTTTAAGTCTCTTACTTGTACTATTTGTATTTAGGTAAGTTCAATCTCTGTGTGCCTACAAGCTGTTGCTTTATGATCTGATGGTTTACTATCTATTTTGTTGAGTAATTATAAAATGAAGTGCAATCAAGATATGCACGGGTCTGTTGAGGATAAACAACTAGGTCTGTTGAGGATAAACAACTATTGACAACATATCAGTTATAAGATTGAAGTCAAACTGGACCCTTCAGAGGGTCATAAGTGTTAATTTCAAATGGGGAAGCATATCCAAGAGTGTTTTTTATTCACATATCAGTTGTCTTTCAGCTAAATGAATGCAATTGAAGACAATTGTGAAATTTAAAACTGATACATAGATAATTCAATCAAGATTACAACATTTGATGAAATGACATTAGCTGAGTACTTAAAACCATTAAACTTGAATATATTTTCTGCAACAGCATTCTTTCATACCAAGAACCATGCTTGCCAAAGAAGAGCTTTATTTTAAACTAACTATATAATTCTCAGTGAATTTGCTCAGAGTTGCCTCTTTGATTTAGCTATATAGTTCTTACTGAGTGGCATTCACTGCAGACAAAGTTTAGTGTTTTTTGTTAACATTCAAGTAATGGGATTATCTGGTATAGTAAACAGATTACAACATTGAATGCAGGAACAACAGTTAAGGAATCTTCCTGGTTATCCAATGGAAGATCTGTTCCTATACTTCAGCCATGTGAAATAAGGCCTGTTAGGCTGTCTTCAACCAAATGCAAAATCTACAGTTACAAATCTTGGTACAATTTTAACAAATAGGCAACATTCAAGTCATGTTGGTGAGATTAAGGGCCAGACTTAATTGTGAGAAATTTGTCCTAGTGACTTCTACCTATAATAGTGGGTGTTTTATCCTGTTATTTTAGCATTTTCATCTCCCTTCCATCTCCTCGTTTCATCTCACTGCCCTTTGTTTTGCTTAATTATATTCAATTCTTTGTGCAAAGGCTCAATTTAGTTGTCTGTCTATCCATCTCTTGTTAAATGTGTCCTTAGACTGTTTTTATTCCAGTTTGCCACTGGAGGAGATCCTGCTACCGTAAAACATGCCCTCTTATATTTATTCTGTTCTGTCTCAGAAATACATGTATGTATTAGTTTCCCTTTGCAGCAGCATTAATGTCATGTTGGATTTATAAAGGAAAGTGTTTGGCACCTATTCTACCTCTTAAAGACATACTAATGAGCTCACAGTCTGACTTCATATCAGTGTAAAATCCTAAATGTAATCTGTTTTGAGTTGACTTGATATTGGAATTCTGTTGGGAGTACTTGGGGATTTTTCATGCTGCTGCTATCATAGAAATCTTCTCTTGTAAATACTTTTCATCATGCTTGAGAGGGTTCTATGTTAATCTGAATTTATGTTTGGTGTATTGATATGATGACAGCTAGCTGTTCTCTTTAATATCAACAGTAGATGCAGAAATAGTTTGAATGCAAGGAAAATAAACCAGATGCATTGTTAGCATTGAGGTTTCTATACTTGCATTTTTTTTATCTTTAAGTGTAGACTTTTGCATATCACACACATTCCAGTTTGGTCTGAACCAAGTTCAAAAGCTTAGTGGACATTGTGTCGAATGACAAAGGAGTTGGGATTCTTTGTGAAGTCACAAACTCTTAGAGCTGCAAGTACTCGACGTAAGAATTTTAGGAGTCGCCAAAGTCCAGTGAACATGTACCCATGTTCAAACCAGAATGTTGTTACTCACCCACCTGCTAGGAGGTCATTTGGGGTCACCAGGGGTCAAATTGTGAAAACCTTGTGAACAAAATATCTCAAGAAGGTAAGCTTGGGCAGACCTCATACTTGGTGTGTAGAAGTACCACATTAAGTACATAAAGTATATTATTTTTTGTGGAGGTCAAAGTTCATTTGGGGTCATCAGAGGTGAAATTTTGAAACTTTGTAAACATGATATCTCAATATTGGAAGCATGTGCAGATCTCATACTTGGTACAAAGGTGTATAACATTGAGTAGAAGAAGCCTATTGGTTTTGGTGGAGGTCAAAGATCGTTGGGGACAACACAGGGGTTAATGGCCATGTACGGGTTACGTGTTCATGAATATTCAGGAAGTGGCAGCCCCAAAACAGCCACGTGGCCTACTGCTCTCCAAAGGGTTCCCATCTCATGACTATTAATAAGTGGGGGCGTACCATAATATCTTTAAACTGTCAATATCTCTGCAACCGTTTGTCCGATTTAGTTTATACTTGGTATGGTGATGTAACTACCACAACAACCACAAGATGAATCAATGTCATACTTGGTAGGTATATGCCCTGTGATGAGTAGATTGTTTAGGTTCCCATTTCATGATACTCATAAATGGGTGGGGCTTAAAGAAAATTTGATTCATACTGGGATGGTGATGTTGGTACATAGTAAGCACATTGCTTTGACGTCTCCAACTTTATGTCATTATTATTCATTAAATTGCAAGAAATGGCTTTTAAACACAAGAACCAAATGTTCCATGGTTTCATTACTGGCGTATTAGGTTTGTCACACTACATTCATACAATCAATCATGTTGTTTTTTGTGTGCATGTCATGAAAATCAATTAGTGAACGTAAAATTCTCAATCAGATATATCTGAAATAGTATGTTTATTTTGCTTTACACTTACTTGAAAAATACTATGTAAGTATATAGATACATGTTTATAAGATCATTAAATTTGACATCGTTATTATTCATGCTGGTTTCTGTTTGTATACTATGTTAGTTGATGGACTTTGTCAACATGATAACTGATTCCTGGTACAGTCCTTCATATCTTGCCAAGTTAGTCAATAGATAATCCCTCTTCAGTTAGGTGTGCACAAGTTGATGAATTTTTCTGCTATCACAAATCTTTATAAGTTGATGGTGATTTGTACAAGTAAGCAGCCAGTTTCTGTTCAGTCCAATGGCTCATCATTTGGTCTGACACTTTATGGCAATAAATCTAGAAGCAATCTTTCAGCAGGGTTTGTTATAGGGAACTGTTCAAACTTCTGCAGTTTATCAGGCATCCAGAAGATAGGTTTGGTTTCAGTTGGTCTTACCACTAAGCTTCAAAGATAGTTATTAAGAATTTTCGGTTCTGAAAAGTTTGTTTCTGGCACTTTGAAACACAACCTACTTTATGCAGGCTTATTATTTTGCAGATGTGGAACACATTGAAAAGTGCAGGCATATTGGTTGAAGCACTAATTGATTATTGGATTATGATTAAACAAGGGGATTACCAGATTAATTAGCACTAACTTGCTTATGAAGACTAATTATCATAATATGTGTTCTGCTTGTTTCTTGAGTTTGGTAGATTACTAGTAATGCTCCCATGAAGGAGGCATAAATGGTTTCTAAGGATTCTTAATCCTACATATTACGATGAATGAGATACAGAAGAGCATATATTTCCTTACTTGAGATGTATTTTATTTGTTTATATGTGTTTTCATTGTCATTCTGTGTTATTGAATACTCTTTGTGTTGATTCCTTTCAATAGTACGGTACAGTAATAAGAAGACCAGAACTTGTTCCTGTGCCTCAGATAATAATTTATAGAAACATTCAAGCTGTGATGGTTTCACTGTGATAATTGTCAGGAGGATCAAGAGGGGCAGTGGATAAGAGGAATCAAACATAATAATAGAGTGCATACGTAGTAAATGTAAATGTAAATAAAATCTTATATAGCGCACTATGCACGATGCATCTGTGCGCTTTACAAACAATCTAGAAAATACCATGACAAAAAACATTAAATAGAAAAAACAGTAAATACATATACCATCTACAGATATATACAGGAATATGAGATCGAAAAACTAATAAAAGCACTGGTGAAGCGTAAAGCGAAAAAACTGATTGACTACAAAATTACGATTGACGTAGTAATGTTGATCTCACCAAAACTGACAAAACCCCCAAATAGGAGTCCTGGATTGGAAGCAGTATTGCTGATATTGTCCATACCAGTACTGTGTACATGGACATGGTGCTAGTGAGTCCACAGCATGCAATAAAATGGTATGATGCCATCCCTGTACAGTATGTTCTATTGCTTCAATGTACAAGTCATTTGTTTCACTGCAGGTGGTTAGCCTTGTTCCCTAAACATTAAAACTGCATTTGGTGTTGAATTGTCACAATAGGTTAGTAATATACTCATATGTTAAATAACAGATAAGGGTCTTGAAGACATAAAGGTACTACCCACCAGGAGTCATGGAATTAGTCATAATGTTTCAAACATTTGCAAATTGAAACAATAAAACATGATATTAAATTTGTGGAAGGGTACATCCAATTGTACAAAATTCTGGCCATATGCTGGATTTTGTCATTTGACAAAAGCAAAAAAAGAACAGGCAAGTTTTTGCCAGGAGACATGACACTAAGAAGTTAAACACGTGGTATTTCAGTAAACCAGCAAAGAATTGTTATTATTTCTAACCTAAAATATAAGCCGTTTATTACAGCTTACTATCAGTAAATATTACAGGGCTGGTTTCAAAACCCCGTACAGTAACTGATGTGTGTTGAAAACCAGTAAATGCCAGTCAAAACTTGAGCTCAGCCTGCAGATTTAGAAATTTTAGATGGATATATATTCTTGTCGAAATTTGGTCACCAAGGCCAGGTTTTCATGTGGATTTCATCAGAAGGTGAGTGAACAACCAATTCCCCCATAAACTTTGAAGAAAATTTAGTAGTTAGTTTTACAGTGCAGACCCTACCCTCTCAATAAGCAGTAGAACTGTCTGATCACTAATCCAAAACATACTAGCGATCTACCACCACAACAAATATGCTACAAGTGATGCTGTTAACCACTTAGGGAGTAATTCCTTAGTTATACTAATCCACTGCTTATACCACACTGCGATACATTGTTAATATAGAGAACACTTTCACTTCAACGTAGTATGTTAATAGCCGTAATCAACACACAAAATAAAGGTGTACGCATTTTGTCAGTTCCACCACATAGAGGAGGACAGGAGGGATTGGGCAGGGGATCTTGTTCCAAGGTCTGAATATATGTTTTGCAAAATTACCAAATTTGTTATTAAATTTGAAAGTATGGCCTACTATTACATGAAGTTTTTATAATGTTCTTGGATTCTTACTGAGAACTTTGCTCTCACTGTATACAGTAAGTATCTGTGAGTTGTGACTAACCAGTCAAGGCTTGCACAATCAGTGACACTGATTATATGAGACAAGTTGCTTTGGTGCTGTGCTGCTTCCAGCAGCCAAATTGTTTGGCGGTTTGTGAAAAACAACCACAGCCTTAACTGGGTTGTTAAAGTGCCAAAATGTGATTTAAATTGCATTAAAATGCCACAGAATGGAGATTTGTATCTTGACCAAAATATTTAAACTTACCTGAGTTACCTCTAACAAAACATGTTTGTTTTTAATGTTCAAGCAATGTAGGTTGTGAACTATCGGTAAATGACGGTAATTTTACCCATAGTGATACTGATATCAATACCGTTTAATGCATGCCGATAATTGGTGCAACACTAGTGTTAACCTAAGTTTTCTGGTGGTGTTAAAGTGAAGGGATTCTCAGAAGACTTAAGGTCTGAAATGACTTCAGTTACCAAATCTTTCTAAGCTGGGTCTGACAGATCTCTTGAAGGCAGTGAGTTATTGGGCTTTCTTAGAAAATTCTTCAGATTTGTTTAATACTGTCGCCAATATTGAGTGCACTTGTTAATTTACTGCAGTTTGATATTCAGTCAACACTGCCATGCAGATTGCATTCAAGAGTAAAACCTCTTTAATCTACTTGTTATCACACGTTACAGTGCACCTCACCTTAATATGTGCTGATCAAGGTTTGTTACCTTGAGTGCCTCCTCGGATATACATTCACCCAGTCTTACTACACTGAGCTCAGCAACTCTCTTCAATACGGTAATGGTGCAATGATAAACTTTAACAGCTAGGAAGATTTTGTTTGAGTTATTTGCTCTGGTGTCTTAGAAGCTTGAATTTGTTGAAGGAAGAATACACATTGATGATGCAACTTTTATCCTTAAACAACCATGCTGCTATGTTACTGTGTAAATATTACTGGCATTGCTTCTCACAGTAGAGAACAGCTGACAGAACGACAAACAGCCAACTGCATTAGTTACTTTACCTATAAGTAATATATCTAGTCCAATGGACCCTTAGAGGGGTAAGTTCAACTTTATTCTACCTGTTTGTTGCTCTCAACTGGAGTCTACATAACCTCTGAATCAATTTATGTAATTAAATTCCTTACTCTGTTATTACAATATACTGTAGCTATATAGATTTGCTTCAAGCATGGTGTCTGGAACTCAGCGTTCAGTTTACACAGTTTTAGATCTGTGGACTGTGTTTAACCGCAGATGATATGCAATGATACTGTCATGTGAAGATAGAGATATACTGTACAACTTCAAAACAAAAATTCTTGAGGAGGGGGCAATGGCTAGAGGATGGGCTAAGTAATTAACACATAAATTATATTTAAAGATGATGGAGAGTTTGCTTTCTAGGCTAAATAATTTGTAGTTAACTAAGTTGTCCTGCAATTTGAATGTTTCATGTGTTGAAATCATGAATAAAGCTAACATGTGGAATGTGACATCCAGTCAGGAATTCTCTGTTCAAGGAGATTGGTTTCCAAATGAATGTTAAGTGAGTTTAAGGATATCTTTGTTAAAGAAGCTCACAGGATGAAATTACATATGTTTCCAGATGTACATAATTTTATGCTTTTCATTATGTTATGTGACTCAGAAGTATCAAGCAAGGACTTCTTATCTGCTTATTGGATTTAATAGTTCTCATCAAGTTTTTTGAAAATGGTGACTAGAAACAAGTTAAGTCTGTAACTTGTGATCATAATCAGAAAAGGAACTGAGTCTGAAATACATATTACATATAAGTGGTCATGTTATCAGCCGATGATATGGTCTTACACATGGTCTCACACATGTTATAGCTGATGATATGGTCTCAGTGTTTAATTATTCTACTGTTGTGTTGGTAATGCTGCACATTATGCAAAATCTTGTCCAGGGAAGAATAACCTCCAATCTGCAGAGAAACAGGAGGCTACACTAAGGGAAAGTGACATGATGGTTAGATGTGTGGAAAAAAACAACATCTTTTTTGACAGATATTTGTGAATTATTTGAGGTAATAAAACAACAATGTAAAACTTTGTTTAGATTTTGTCTGAATAGTCCAAATGCACAAATTAGAACATGCCATACTTTGGCCTGAGAACATGTTCAATGTAAAGTTTTATTTTTTTTGTTGTGGAAATTTGAGGTATGTACAAACTGATGTACAAATTTGTAACAAGAGAACTGTAGGTTTATTAGCCTGCATAGCTTTTCTGAACAGAATAGACAAAATGCACAGAAAAATACAGATATGAAAGGTTGTTGGTATATATTTAGATTGCTCTTGGAGGGAAACATTAGAAGTCTACAGTATGTGCTTACTAACTAAATCCCACATTGCAACTTTTAAGGCCTTGTTATCATTACAAATAAACCAAAGGTGTTGTTATTGTGATCAAACATTGATAATTTTTGTTGAAACATTGAACATTGAACATATTGAACAAATACAAAACATTGAAATATCAAAGTAATGAAGTATATTAGCTGTGTGATACATATATAGTAATCTCTGTATGGGTATGTGGGTCATAAAGTCAGATTTTGCATGATTGTAAATGATTATGCTTGCATCATTGTGGCTGTGAGAATTTCATTTGTGTTTTTTTCAGAAAATGTCTTATATTGTTCGAGTCTATAGGAGCATAATGCACAGGCAAATATTCAATTTTATACGGTCTGTTTTAAGTAGGTTAAACAGATAACATGTAGTAACAGATGGGATTTAAATTTATGCAGTAAGTGCTAGGCAGATTTATATGCAGGAAACTGACTCTTGGAATATATGCAGCTACTGTACTACATGTCTGCTAAGAATAATCATACAGTGAGCTTTGTGCATACTGTAGTTGGATAGGAACTGATCAGATAGGAACTGATCAGATGGAAAATAATAAAATTCACAGAGAATTATAAAGCCATTTTTATTTCAATTTGTATACCAGGTAATGTATTGAGATAATATCATGCTGGACAGAGATGTTGTTTATCATTAATGTTTCTTTCCAGCTTGCAACTGCTTCTTAATTTATTACGAAAGTTTGTCATGATATGAAGTGTACAATGGCAAATAACAGTTATTTATTTTGACAGCCAAAAACAGCTAGAAACAGCATGTCATTTAAACGTCTTTCGTAATCATCATGCATAAAAGAATTTACACCATGTTATGGGAAATAGATTTTTACCGACTGGGTTGGGTTGGCTTGCCCAGTGGATGGCAGATATGCTCAAGTTAAAATTAAGCCTGCTTAGGAAAACTTTTAAATTCTATCTGACAATTATGAAAAACTGGTAAACTGTATAAGCATTCTGGTTATTATTATTGCCTGCTGTGATTGACCGTGTGCATTGTCATGGGATGTTGTGAACTTTCAAAAGTAACTCATGTTTGGAAGTAATATTTTGGTGCCAGTTAAATCTGGGAATCATGTGGTGATGAATACTGCTTTGAGTTCATTAGTTAAATGTCTTGTTTTCTGTTCGTGATTCAAATATTGTGATATCTTTCGGCTGCTTTGACAAATGCTGTCAGGAGCAAAGACTCCTCAATATATCTTGATAATATCATAATATTGCAACAACCCTAGTATTTCATGGATGTTTATATCACAATTGGTTAATTTGGAACTATTCATAAGTGATGTTCAGCCTACTACAGCAAGCATCCATTGTGAACTATTCCAAGCAGGGAGCTCATACTGAGTGATATTAACGGGGAAGTTGGTAATTGCTAAATGGAGTGAAAAGCACACATTCAATCCTATACTCAAGTAAGTCTCGACATAATTTGTTCTTCTTCCAGTGTAGTGGTGATATTCGATTGTCTGTTAAGCCTTTAATCTCAATAATCCAAATTTTTGTAATGAGCAGGAAATGATTGTGTGCATAATGTTTTTATGCCTACTGTATATGAGGTCCACTATTTATTGCAAGTGCTGTGCAAATCTGGTTGTGGCCTTGGTAATAATTTAAGATTGTATGATAAGTTGGTGTATTAGGTTTACCCTACACATGTCATAAAATAGTTATGGATTAAATAAAGGCCTATGGAGCCTATAGTTTAGTGCAGATGCATTGTGTGGCTATCAGGCTAATTTTCTCATGTCTTCGACATGTACTGTGCAGTATGTCACATCCACTGCTGGACCCAAAGTCACAATACATTACAGTGTTACTAGGATTTTAAAAGTTGCATCCACGGGACGCAACGTCTTAAAATTGTTTGCGTCCGTTCAGAACACTTGTGTCCCTGCAGTCCTCCATGTTAACATTCGCTTTAAAATATCACTACAGGAACACATAATACTTAACTACTGTATAATGACCCTTGACAGCACATTGGCTTGTGCACAACGGAAGCCTATAGTGATAGGTAAATAATGATGAAACCTGTTAATAATATACAACAACAAAATGACTGTCAAATTTTGCTGTAGACTAGTTACCATATATTCTGGCCTAGACTTCACGCAATGTTTACTACTGTATGGTACAGTATGCACTCCCTTACATAGCTTCTGTTAAAATTTTAAAAGGCTATGAATACGCTGTGATGTCAGATATCAATGCAAAGTAAAATTAACCTAAAGTTTTGTAGAAAATACTATTAATAGATCTCGACGGCACAAGAACACGCCCCTAGAAGGTCTAGTACTTGCTCACAAGTATTATGAACCCCTGTCGTAAGTGATCAACAGTTACCCAAAGCAATTTATCTGCTTTAAGTGACCTGCATTAGTATTTTAACTTTCTTCACATTATCCACACATCACCCTACTGTGCAATAATATACTACATAAATATGCAATATATTGACAAAAGTTTGTGACAAAAAATCTTGAACCTATATTTCAAAAACCATGTCAATATTTTCAGAAGCAAATGAGTTCTTCTTTGGCCAGGGATCTCAGGGAGCAGACTCAATTGTGGGTGATTGGCCTAAAGAATTCTACCCAATCTGTGGTGCCCTCTCATTAAGCTACAGTAAAGAATACTACCCAATCTGTGGTGCCCTCTCATTAAGCTAAAGAATTCTACCCAATCTGTGGTGCCCTCTCATTAAGCTAAAGAATTCTACCCAACCTGTGGTGCCCTCTCATTAAGCTAAAGAATTCTACCCAATCTGTGGTGCCCTCTCGTCTGTCTCTGTTGCTGTATGTGACTTGATTTTAACCCCTTCAGTCTATGCAAACAAGCTGTATATTGGGAATATTATGAGGCACAGAAAATCTCCAACTGGAACAAATGACAAGAACAAAGTAAGAAACAGACCAGATTAGACAATTGTATCCCAAATGATCCATCCCTAAATTACTGTGCAAACAGAGCATATAACGGGACGATGATTAACTATTCTGTAAGGAATTTCAAGTTGCATGTGATATTTTTTATGTAAGGCAGTATACAAGAATAAATGATTGTTATGATTATTACAGCCTGAAATTGTTTGACAGTCTTATGAATCAGTAGATATTCAAACATTTGGGTTAGATAGATGCAAGTTGTTATGTTATACCCAAGTAAAACAAGGATATGGTTTATCTCAAAAACACAAGGTGTGATGTTGCTATGATACTGACATGGTGGGGAGAAACTGTAAATTAAGTACCTTTACAGTGGAAGGTAACAGTCAGTGTTGTTTGGTTGATCTAGCCTAATGAGCACACATAGATGATGATTCTGATAGTCATTATAAGATCAGTGTGTGATAATAGTCGCCCTGTCTTGGGTCTCACAATGTTAGAGATGCCAATAGCTTGAGGTTGTGTGTGAGTCATGTCGCATGTATTTGTCATTAGCAGTGATGGAATATATCAAGTTCACAAAGGTCATATGAACTGTAACATTGTCCACAAGTAGTTTACTTCAGGTTATCTTCCTCTGAAATGGACATTTCATGACCTTTCACCTTAACACAATTGTTAAGAAGTTTTAAATCATAACATATGCACATTATTCAAATTAATTCCACTAATTTGAAACAGTCCATAAAAAAATAAGGTGTTGATAAGGATATTTAACTGAAAGTATAAAGCTTTTTATCAATAAGTTGATCTTATGAAATATAAACTTGATCTATTTGAACTTTGTCCAAGGATGTAAAGTGTCTTAACAGTCTCAAGCTAAAGATATGCACAAAGCTGAATATTGCTGCTTTGGCCTTGTTTGTGGTGTTGTACTTATTGTAGTCATTTCTCAGGTTTCTTCTTCAGGGAGTTTAGTTTCAAGTGATCAGCATACGCCACATGCATAGCGAGAAGCTTCAACATGTTCGTGATGTTCGCGGACCATTAATGAATACATAATATAAGAGAGTCATAAGATCGCTGTCATTGGTCAATAGTCCTTAGTTCCGCTGCAGTGTGTGGTAAATATTACCATCGGCCATGTTTTCAAGTTAAGCCCGATACACATGGTGTGCTAATGCTGTCAAGGGATGCAAGTTTTTCATTTTAATGCTATTTAAACTAATACACAAAAAATTGGGGTTCCCTGTAACCTATCACGGTTTATGACTGTATCGGTGTATCCACTCTGCTTTTGAGTTCTTTGTTCTTTTCCCTGAGGGATTTCTTTCGGTATGGCTAGCCGTTGGACTTTGAAATAGTTTCGCCAGATTCTCGCACGGTTTCAAGCAAATACTGGGTTCACTTCGGTTTTCAGAAAATCGATGGAGAAGTGAAGAAGGATTTTACTGTTTGCCGCTTGTGCAAAACTGTTTTGAAATATCACAAAAACACTAGTGGTATGAAAAATCATTTGCGGTTTGTTCATCCATCCGAATATCAGGCAATTGAACAGCAACAACCATCCATCGCCAATGTGACATCCCCGAGCCCAGGACCAAGTAATACCCAGGGTTCTTTGCTTCAGTTCATAAGCAAGACAAATGTGGAGAAACTTCCTTCATCATCCAAAAGGGTTCGTGAAATTACAGATTCAATTGTACAGTGGGTAGCCAGGGACATGAGACCTTTGTACATTGTAAGTGACCCGGGATTTTTTAGCATAATGGATATTTGTGAGAAAAGATATACTGTTCCACATCAACTAACCATCGAAAACCATATGGTTAAACTTTACGATATGAATCGTACAATGTTGGTTGAAGAATTAGAGCACACAAAGAGCATAAGCCTCACCACAGACTGTTGGACTTCCTTTGTCACAGATGCGTACATTAGCATAACATCCCACTGGTTAAACAGTAAGTGGGAACAGAAATCGTTCGTGTTGCAAACCAGAACTTAAAGAAAGTCATAATAGTGAAAATCTGGCTAACGCATTGAAAAAATGCTTTGACGACTTTGAGGTGCCTTTAACGTCGGTAAAGGCTTGTACAAAGCATCTGCAGCTATTAGTATTAACAGTATCCATCTATTAGATGGCATTACTCATATCCCTTGTCTGGCGCACACCTTAAACCTTGCTGTCCAAAAGGGGTTACAGAGTGGGAGAAACGTTAGTAAAATTATCTCTCGTCTGAAGAGTAACGTGGCACATTTTCATACATCATCAAAAGACAGGTATCTTCTTAAGGACAAACAAAAGCTGCTCGGCATTGCCGAGCACGAGATAATCAACGATTGTCAAACTCGATGGAATAGTACATTTGATATGATGACACCGGCCATGGAGCAGCAGCCAGCAATCTATGCTGTTATCATGGAGAAAAAACTTTTACACTTAGAACTTTCTGCAGGAGATTGGTCAAACGTGGAAGATATTGTGCAAGTACTGCGGCCCTTTAAAATAGCAACACAGGCCATATCCACTGATAAGTTTCCTTGTATTTCAGCCACCTTGCCCCTGATCCGTCAATTGATGAACGTAACAAAAACAACGCAAAATGAAAATGAAACAGTTTCTAACTTGAGAACGGCCACTCGCAATGACCTGGAAAAAGATATGACCAGGAAAGCCTGTGTGAACTTTAAAACATTGCGTCAATGTTTGATCCAAGATTTAAGACTTTGCCCCACTTGGCTAATCAACCTGGATTGTATCCTGACAATAAACAGCGAATTAAGCTGAAGGCAGCTACTGAATGTCAGTCAGAGGGCAAATGCACTCTACTGTACCAAACCAAAAAGAGTCACTGGCTGGAGCCAAGGCAATGCTGCAGAAGACTCCGCAACTACCCCCGCCCCTGCCCCCATCCCCCACTCCCTCATAAAGTCAAAATCAATGCTACATGCAAGGGGTCCTTGTTTGATGATTTATTTGCAGAGGAATCTCACAACGAGGGAGCTGTTGATCATTCGGTGGTTGTTGGAAAGGAGGTGGATTGATATTTAAGTGACGAACTGTTAGCCATACGCGAAAATCCATTGGAATGTTGGCTTAAGCACCAATATGTTTATCCCCATTGTGCCCTTTTGGCCAAAAGTTGTTGGTTATTCCCACAACTTCGGTACCTACCGAACGAGTCTTTTCTACTGCTGGCAATCTTGTGACAAAATGTACAGTATTTCTTAATAAATTCCGGTAGTAACACCTGGGTCAGCTTCCAACTGTTGTATTTCATCACTAACTTTATGTACAGTTCATCGACCCCTGTGACCAGCTAGCTACTAGCTACAGTAGTACTGTGTTGTGTTTAAAATCGGCAAGCAACTGCCCCAGTTAGATTCATGCATTTGCTTGTCAGTAATACACTTGTTCTGTAGTGCAACATTCAATGTTTGAGCATTGCGCATAATCGTTCGTAAGTTCTTAATCTACTACGATTGCCAAAGTATTTGTCATTTCTTCATGTTTACAATTACCTCATTTCTGGCCTGGTTCACATTTATAGGATGTCTGATCCAGTGTGTCGATTGCGGTGTAGTTTAATTTCAATGTGCAAATATGTGCCTGTTATCACGCTAGGCTAGAGCCTAGCTTAGAACGTTGAACGCCCCTCCACAGAAAACTCTTGCATACTAATCATCACACCGCTACAAGGTGTTACATCTATTCATTGTTTGCAGGTTGCTTTTATTATTGCTAGTATTTGTTGTAGCCTCGTTAGATTCATTCAAAAGGTTTTGATTTACTATGAAGGATGCTAAGAAAACGTTGTGGATTGAAAGTTGTTCACAGTTTTTGTTTGGTAGATGTTTTAACATCAGACACCACTCACGTTAAGACAGGAAAGAAAAAAACAAGAACCATGGAGAAAGATTTGTTTTGACTGTTTCTGCAAAGTAAAATGACAGTGATAACCAAGTAATCGCAGTAATCGCGAGAAGAGCTAAGCGATTAAATTAATCGACTACAAAAGAAAGAGTTGACTACTGTATCAGCACAATGTAAATAGTAGCCCATCCAAGTGACGACACAAATCTATGATCAACATAACAGGGAAAAGCTTGTTCAAACATCTTTCTCTTTTCCTTTACTTTCAGCCAACTCAGTATGGAGTCTAATAATGTTAACTACAGTGATGCTTGTCATCATATAGAAGGAATCCTTCAGAGCCTGGAAGAGGGAAGACGGAAGTTAGAAGGTCTATGGGCATCCCGTAGAATGAGGCTGGAACTTAGCCTTCAGCTCAAACAATTTGAGAGAGAGGCATTAGAAGTAAGTTACAAGGATAAACAGCAAAACTCATTCAATAAGACTGAGGCAGGTTACAAATTAAAAGAAGGAAATGACTTTTCCAAACCCATAAAAGAACTATTATTATTTGTCCTAAGAACTATACTATTGCTGCTGATAGTTATATCACATTCCAGGGAAATTGACTTTCTCTCACGTGAATTTTTGAGCAAATGGAACTGTCAACATTGTGAAGACTTCACGTAAGTTTGGAACTGTAAATCACTTTTGTACAATCACATTTTTACTTTTTCATATGTTAGGAATTTGTCTAAGTTTTCAGTGCAACGGAGTCACATCGACCTCATTATGGTTGGTAGTTTAATTCCACTAGTATTGCTATATATACTTGAAGCTTGCTAGAAGAATGATTACTTTGTTACAACAGTACCTTATTTGTTGTGTGCAATCTAGTCTTTGCAAAACTGTGTAGGCCCTATAAGCATCAGGAAATATACAAGCTAATACATTGAGCACAAGGGGGACCTTGCGGAAATGCTTATAAACCAGAAAGAGTGGGCCAATGATAACCCTCTGTGTTTGTGGCTTACATGCATATACCAATATGATCTCATTGTCTACATCCAGTCAAGGAAAAGTAATACTAAAATGTGTATATTAGACCAATGAAGTACTTCTGCTACAAGTCACAATTCTGTAACCATGGGCAGTTTTTTTGGGGGCAATCTTACTATCAGGTGTGTACAGTGGAATTTGCTTGTAAACATTGAAAAAATGATGTTTCAGGTTTTACTCAACACCCTATCCTATAGCGTTCTGCGGGATCCCGGTAGTCAAGTGAACCCCGGTATATGCATCATAACCCCCTGAACTCCAATGGTAAGCAGATTTACATGTGTGTGCAAGAATCTTGCAGATAACATGAAGCCAACAATGGTCAAAACTCGGATTTTATCTCTAGTGTTACATTAAATATACTCATATGAATGGTGAATTTTTTTTCCTAAGTCGGTTGGCTTTTTGCTTATTCCAGAATATTACTTTCCATTTTACATTCCAGCTTTCCTCCCAATTACCTCTGTGGACAGATCAAATGAGAGGCAGCAACTTTGAATTAGACTTGGATACAGCAGACATTTTACTAAAAGAACATATGGAAATGTTTGATAGTATACAGGACAGAACAGTGCAAGTAATACAAAAGGTAAGCATACTATCAAAGCAGAGAAGGTATTGCTCTTGTACCCGTCTCCTTACATATAATGATGCCTGAAAACATGCAGTTGGCAGATAGAGGACAACATGTTGACTGTTCAATGTCCTTTAGCTATGGAAACCATTGCCATTGGCTTATTTGTAGAAGTAGCAAATCCAAATCAATTCCAAGTAATTAAAAAAAATTAACAAAAAGCTTTTGGGGTTTAATTTCTTTTTTTTCTCTGAAAGCTTTTCTATCTAAAGCCACCCCTGATTGAATGAGCAAGTTGTGAGGTACAAGATACAGGAATGTATATGGTAGGGATAGATTTCATGTACACTATGCAGGTGAGCAAGTCTATCAAGATGTTGTTTCCATTTCTGGGAATTTTGCTTAATGTAGAATTATTTCAAGGCCCTACTTCTTTCAGAGAAGGAATGAGCAGTTTTGTAATGTTGTTTCAACTCAACAGCTGCAGCAAACAAGCATGTTGAATATTGTTAACTATGCTGTCAACCTATTCAAATTGATTTATTGACTTAGTAGCTGTCTGGTGAAAGTGAAATTGTCAGTGTCAGGCAATGATGGGTTGAACATGGGCTTTAGTGGTAAAGGTATGCATGGTGGAAGTCAATGGAGGTTCTTAGAACCTTTTGTGTGAAATCTATTAAATGCTACTTCCCCTAGAGATAATAGGGAGTGTAACTGCAAGTTTGGTTTATGTCTCTTTGTAATGATAGGCCATGTCAGCACAGGAATGGTTATTTCCATACTTTTGGTGGATAGTATAGCACCCTTCCCATTATTCATGCTGCATTCAACATTGTAACACCTTCTTCGGTTGGGTTTGTTAATATCATTATAGTGTGATCACAGCCCTTTTCATTTTGTGTGCTTTTGGGTAGGTTTTTACTGGGGAACTTTGACGACTTAGCCACTGAAGGTCATGAGTGTTGAAGACATGCTTAGCCATTTAAAGATAAGCAACTCATGAACAATTTGCTGAATGAAGCCTTACAGTGTGAAGTGGATACTTGCTCAAACAAAATCTTGTCTGGGTTCCGTTTTTGTTAGACAGCTAAAAGCAGTTGCCTTTAATGAACAATGTCTCATCAATTGTCTACCATGAATTTCAATGATGTTCAATAACATGTAAATGAAATCAAGGATTTGTGTTCATCTGCTTCTTGAATAGTTAATTGTTAGATGTTGATTTGTCGTCAAACTGTACATTTTGCTGGTACTTTACTGTAGCTGCCCTTTGTACAATGTTTGGGTGTGTTTAGTGATATACATATGGCTGTTTACTTGTGCTTACTAACTTACACAGTAATCATGTTTGGATTATTCTGGGTAAGTCAGATTGTACTGTAGTTACTTGGGATTAATTATTACTGATTTATTGGCACTGTTACTTCAATGTACTGTACTTTCAGCAGCTTAGCTAGCTAAATCAGCTTTGCTACAGACAACCTTTTGCATGGCTGATTACTTATTACATAAGATAAGAAATATGAATTATAGATTACAGCTATTCAAATAAATTGTCATAGTTGTTTGTACATAAGGCCACTGCAATGGGAAATTTGGGAAGAATGGCAAATAGGAAATATGGAAATGAAACTTATATGTACCAGAAACATTCACAAGAACTGTTAAGTTGCTGTAATTGGTAGAATGAATGGTGTATAAATTGAAATGAACAGTACTGTGGCCATTATCTTGGTAAATGCTTTTCATCCCATATTTTCCCTGCAATTGTAAAATATTTAGGGTCGAGATCTCCTTCAATTGCTGGATAACTCAACACTGAATCTGATCGCTGATGATCAGCCATCTCCAAGCACACGCGTTAGTGTCTTGATGGATGATGTCAGAGATGGGTATCTTGAACTAGAAGATGTTGCAGAGATCAGGAGAAGAGACCTGGAGCAATTCAGAGATCTTAGACAGTTTGAACAAGAAGCAGAACAGGTGAGATTTATGCAAAAACAAAAGAAACCACTTCTTAAACACTATCAAAAGGCATATTCTGGAGACAAAGAAATTCACAACAAGGGCAAAACTATCTCCATGATCACTATATTCCTAACTCTAGATCAATGGTTATTGAGGGGTGGGTGGGAAGGGGGGAAGGGGTAAATCCTTCATACTTACAGGAAAGAATTACAGTTTGTGGTCTATGACAAATTTCAAATGGGTTGTCAACATTTTACAATGCTGTTCTTGATGTGTGATATATTTTTAATATTTCCTGTCAGTTGTACTGCAAATTCAAGGCTTTTTTTTTTAATACATATTTTATTTAAGAATAGATGGTTTTTACATTATAAAAAGAAAAACAAAGACATTTTCAACTCATTAGCCAAGATGATGTTATTCATCATGCTGATGCCAAACACATAAAAATTCACCAAATTCAAGTAACAAACAAACATCATATCTTTGAAAATTGTTACCTGCCAGTGCAAGAAATTTACAGTATTGTTTAAAACAGCCAATATTGACCCGAGACTATCTTTATAAAGTGATTTTGTTGATCAGTGTAAGTATACAGTATATCTTGTATGTCTTTGACACAAACACACAGGATGAGCGTGGTGTTGACGGGACACTTGGTGTTATGATGGTTGCACAGTCCATTTGTCTGCACAGACTGTATGACTGATATCCTCAGAGAAACCGGTAAAAATGGTCAAGTCGTTTGCAACAAAAGAATGAAGCTGAATTCTTGTAAATTAAATATCTTCTATGTGTAAAGAACTCAAACTTTGCATCCATTATCATATTGATTTATCTGATGTTTCGTAGGGCTGGAGAAAAGCTATGAATTCATAATGACACACCATAGTTGAACATGATTTCTTGGTCAGGCTTATAACACAGACTTTTACATCACTGATTCTTGAACAATGTTTGTGGCCTTCATCAATATTAATAGACAGAATGAAAGTCAAGTTAAGGTTACTTGTGGCAAAATGCAAATTAAAGTAGTACTTTCTACATATAAATTGCAAATGACTTCTTAAGAACATGTGAAAATGATCTGAATTGTAAGATGAACTGTTCTATTCTTTCATCAACTTGGTTCACTCTTCAGTGTGACTTGATCCCCATTTAATGTGACTCAGAGTGATACAGGTCACTTATTGTTCATAGCTTGACTAGCTGTTCAATTGACTTGTGACTCTGTATGTTCCAACATCTTGCAACACTCTATTATAAAAGCGTGGCTGTTGACCCTCAGTCTGATAGCTAGCATGATGCTGAAATGTCTGTTGTAATTTAAACTAAGGTATGGTTTAGTTTCTTTCTCTTTGGCATCAAATAACCTGAATGCATTTTTGTATTCTTTTTATGAACCCTCCATAGTAAAATGACTGACAGTGAGGAAGAAGAATCATCCCAGCAAATAAATTTTCTTCTAACCACCCACCAATGTGTGCTTTAGGATTTTAATTGACTTAACTCGACTCTCCTTCAGATTGACTCAACTGAGGTACTTGAAGGGAATTGACTTTCCTCTAGACTGTATGTAAATGACCTGATTTGACATGTGACATGAGCTCTGATTGACTTTACCTGAGTTATATGTAACAGCATTGACAGGAAGACAGAGAAAGCAGTAGTTGTGTTGAAGAGCAATCTAAACAAGGAAACTAGACTTACAAACAGAGGCAACTTCTCACACCCAGTGAATAAGAATTACAACTAACATATTGCTTTGTTATCACTGCTAAGCTGCTGTATGCAAGAAGTAAATGATCACTTAAAACTCTATAACAGTAGCTTAATATGTACATAATGGCATACAGAGGGTATTTCTTGATGATTTCTTGCTGAAGGCAAATGGTTTCTTGGGATGGTGATGGTATGTGCACGTGTGTGTGAGCTGCCTTGACTTGTTAAGACTATAGATTCAAAAGGTACATTGAGGTTCAAATCCATACTGGTATAGATCAAGCTTAGTGAGTGGAAGAACCGTATTGTGTCATGTATATATATAATATATATGTTCAAATGTTTCGAGATCCGGCTTTAGGAATCACAAATGATTTTCGAGTTGGTTAGCATCATGTTTGATCTCTAGAGTAAGGCAAAATATGTCACCAAAAACAGAACTAGTATTGTTCAATACAGGTGTCAAACGCCTACAGTGACATTACGACCTTCCTTACCGGTTTCAAACCTCTGGACATACAATCAGCGTCCATAGCCTAGTTGGTTAGGGTGTTCGCGTACAAAGCGGGAGGCCAGGGTTCGATTCCCGGTGGAGGCTGGCTAAATATATAAATATATATATATATAAATAAAACAACCACTCACGAGACACACACCATCAAGCAGCAGCGGGAGGATTAATGTTAACTACCTTTTATGTATAAGCAAATTATATAATAAACACAAATAATAACAGTTCAAATTCAGTGTATGTGGGTACAAAGCATTATTTATTCTAAGGCAAAGGTCCCATAGTATATGCAAATAAGCATTTCCAGGACTTCAACCTGGTCAAATACAATGTAGGTTCTCTCGTTTAGTCCGTAACGAGACTATGAACCAGGTACAGTACACACTTAATTAAACATTAACAAAAACTGTGAGATAGGAAGAAATAAGGTTAAAGCTGAAGAAGGCTACGATGAATGACTAATCCTCGACAAGTAAATGAAATTATCCCCTGGTGCTCTAGTCATCCCGAAATACCAACTAATACTGTGCACTTGCCAAGACGAAGCTTTCAGCCCACTGTAAGGTCAACCTAATTAGCATGGACCATACCAATTATTATGGACCATACCAAAATCCATGGGGGTGTCCACAAATGCAAGACATAAATATTGTGAATGTAAATATCTTTGCAGTTGATGGAAGCATTTTTTAATGTGAGTGTGCAATGGCCATATCTTTCATTCCTTTCCAGGTTCAAGGATGGATCAGTACTTCCGAGAAAATATTGCAAGTTGCCCCTGCCATACCAAACTCACTTTATGAAGCTGAAAAAATGCAGCTTGATCACCAACAATTTGAAACAGCTCTGGAGGTAAGTGTATCAACTTAAACATTTTCAGAGAGAACAGTTGATATTGTTTCTAAAAAGCAACAATTGTATAAACATGAATCTCCCTATGTAAAAATGACCAAATATTGGTAATAGAAACATCAACAGTGTCAAGATATTTAGCATTTTGCTTGACACTCTTAATAGTTTCCCTGTATGTGGTACTGGGGATGGAACAGTTTACAATTGTTTGTTGTAAAGACACTCTTAATGGTTTCCCTTTCTGTATGTGGTATTGGGGATGGAACAGTTTACAATTGTTTGTTGTAAAGATGCCTTTACCTGATCTTACAGAAAACTCAAGAAAGTGCAATTCGACTTCATGACAAAGGCTACAAGCTAGTTGAGTCAAGTCATTTTGAAGGTCAACGAATTCAAGATATTACAACTGAAATTGAAACACGATGGTCACAACTCATTATGCAGTCAGAGGACAGAAGAAAATTATTCCAGTATGCTTGCAGCTTCTATAAGGTTTCATCTCAGGTAAGATCACCAAAGGCTCTGTCACTGGTGAAGGGTTGCTAGTTATAACACTGAGTAATGTGTTGCAAAACAAGTGGAATGTATGATCATTTGAATGATGTGTCTAAGTAGTGTACTAAATTGTTATTTGTCTATGCTCGTTTTATTGGAGTGCCTGCCTCACAAATGTTTAAGTTAATTGGCATATCCAAAGGAGCTATTGCCACACTAGTCTGTCTGTCTATCTGTGAAAAGGATTGGTACTATCATAAACAAGACTGTTCAAATATTCTTCACCAGTATCTATGGATGGAATATGCCAAGAAACACCTTACAGGAATAATTGTAATTCTCAGTAATAATATTTGTTTGTGAGAGACATCATTGGATGAACCTGGCCATAGCATTTTTTTATGATGAAAAGAGTGCAACATGCCACATGTTGTTTTGAGATGACTCTGAAGCTATCATGTGGATAGTTTGAATATAGCAAAATCAGGTAGTGACACTGTCATACGTATGTACTCCATGATCAAGTATCGCAAGATGTGATTTCAAATGTAAATTTGCATAGTAGAATTAAGGAAGTTTATTCTTGCATGTTCTACGTTGTTCTCCGTCAGTTTTGCCATCTGAGGATTTCCTAATGATGCGTTTCAAATACTAACATTTTGCCTCTGCTGATTTTGATATAGGTGCAATCAGTGTTAGAGGATTTAGAGCGAGAGTACACCAGGGAGGATGATTGGTGTGGTGGTCAAGAGACTCAGCCGATTAGTGAAACAGAGATGTTGCAGATGATCAACAGGCATCAAGACCAGAAAGAGAGCTTTCTGAAAGCCTGTACAATGGCTCGCAGAAGTACAGAAAACTTTATGAAGTATCTAAAAAAGTGCAATGGACAAAGTCCACAATTAAGTGCAATGGCAGAACAACCCAGAGGCCCTGAAGCATATACCAAAAGTAAGTTATGTAGAGAGATGTATAACTCTCATTTGGTTTGCATTAAACACAATTTGGTAATGTTTTAATGTTAATGCAATACTCCCTGCAGCAGCCAATCACAGAACACCTCAAAATATTTGTGGCCAACCTTATAATCCTTCACTACTTTGAAAAAATGGCTGATAAGAAAGTTGCCATTAAAAGACATTTCACGTAGGAGAAGAATTCATCAACGTAGGAGAAGAATCACATTTGTAGGATATCAGAATAAACAATGTGTTTGTGAATTTGCTGCAAGAATTTCTCAACAAAATAAATACTCAGTGTTCCAAATTAACCAGCCAAACATAAAAAGATGCATTTCTTGGTTTTTGAACAGCAAAAACTGGTTTCAACTTCCATCAAAGCTGGCATTCTTTACCTCATCATCTGTTAGCCAAGGAGACCACTATACTACTATTCAAAACTTGTCATACCATTAAATATCTTCTCCCTTGGTTATAACATCATGTAGGATAACTCTGGAAATTAACTATACTAAGCTTGCCATGGTCTTTGAAGCAACAATTAAATCAGTGGCAACACCTACTAGTTACAGCCTGTATCTAAATTAAGCTGTAAAATGTTTTAACTAAAGTAAACATCTGAAATGAAGACCCGCAAAAGCTAGATGAATCAGACCTAAACCAATTGATTAATTGGAACTATTCTTGATAATTACAGAAATATTAGAAGAGCTCCTTCAGCAAGAAGATAAAGTGTTGGAAAGTTGGACGACTAAGAAAAAGAGGCTCGACCAGTGTTTACAGTATGTACTGTTTGAAAGGAGTGCGAGGCAGGTATGTAACTTAAAATCACTGATAATATCATTATTATTACATAATTAAATTCACATTTTGCAATTGCAGGGGCCACCCAAGCTGGTTTTGATTCAGTCATAGTTATTTTGTCTCTTTGTTTTCTTAACAGGCCTTGGAGTGGATTCATGATACTGGTGAGTTCTACCTGTCTACTCACACAAACCTTGGGAAGAACGTAGAGGAAACTACAGACCTACTCACAGAACACAATGAGTTCAAGGGAACTGCAAAGGTAGACACAAATAGTTTACTTTGAAATATTGATTTATTTGGTTGGTACAATATAACTTGATATCTTAGCTACTTATAAATTTGATTTGTCTCCTATATTCATTTTTTTCAATAGTGGATTTACCTTATGATATGTGTTGACTTATTCTCCAGGAGACCAAAGAAAAAGTGAAGCTGTTGCGACAACTTGCAGACAGTTTAGTGGAGAGAGGTCATTCTCATGCATCAAGTATTAAGAACTGGGTAGCAGCAGTGGATGAACGGTACAGGGATTTCTCCCTGCGAATGGATAAGTACCGCAATCAGTTGCAATCTAAACTGGGATTAAACCAAGAGGTTTGTAGCTTAAGAGATTAATCATTAATACTTCTTAAGTAACTTAAGAAGTGGATAGAGGCAGTAGGTTTCTCCCTGTGTATGGAGGAGTACAAACCTGGGCTAATACCTAGAGTACCAACATTATAAGATTAACAGTTTTTAAATAAAACTTGTTCCGAGCAATAGATGCAAAGAACAATGAGATTACCTGGGGATGGACAATACTCTGAAGTACCTACACTAACAAGTAGGGATATTGAATTTGGGCTTAAAACCAAGAGATTCCCACCTTAAGAAATGAAGAGTTGTAAATCAAAAATTAGTTCCAAGCAGTAAAATCAAAGTACAGCGACTTTTCCTAGGGACCCGCAAATGCCACATTTTTAGTTGTGAACAAAACTGGAAAAGAATTATAGTCAAGAGATTTGCACGTAACAGATAAAAGGTTCCGGGTTGTTGCACTAGTGGACAAGCACTGCAATCAGTTGCAATCAAAACTGGCATTAAGATTTTTAGATTAAATGAGTAGTTAGATCTTTCTATGCAAAAGTTAACCCTCAAAATAAAAGCAATGTCACTACACAAACTGCTAGGTCATCCAATTGACAGGTAGAGACTGTATTAATGTAGTAGGTTGAAGCCTTTCCAGATATTGTACTTTCTCAAGAATAAATTGGTTGTCTACTTTCATGTGGTGTTGTTTGTATTTGAGTTATGAACATAGAAGAACTTTTTCATGTGCATAACATGAAGCACTTCTGTTTGATTATTCAGTGAGTTTCCTGCTGAAATGTTTAAAGATATTATTCCGTAATAAAGAGTTATGTTGTAATACTGTATGCCTGTGTTAAAATTTATTCAGAAAATTAGGAAATATGAATTGAGCCTTTTTTTTTCTTTCTTTATGAAAATAGGATGACTTTAGGGAACCTATGTCAGAAAATCGCATGTCAGATACAAGTTTGGAACTGAAGCTGAGGGATGCTGCAAAAGGCCTTAGTGATGAAAAACGAAAGTCGGCACGGAAAAGAGATTATATAATGTCAGAACTACTGGAAACAGAAAAGACATATGTGAGAGATTTGGAGTGCTGTATCCAGGTAACTGTTGCATTAGTTCAAAAGCAAATGAAGCTTATGTCACAGCAAAGTTTCTTTTTATTTATCTGACTATTGTTCTGTCTGTATGTCTGATATTTTTCAAACCAATCCTTAAACAGCTTTATCTAATATTGACCAATCATCAGTTGACTGTGAGGTAAAAGAAAGTGTGCAGGAATAAAAGCTCAAAGGCTACTTGAAGTATTGAGCAACCAAAAAGAAGATTGATTCGGACTTGCATCTCTTCTAGAGACTTGCACAAATTTTCATCAATCCAGGTTTAAGCAATTCAGGTGGGGAATTGACAAAATTAACAGTTCAGAAAACAGGTCAGAGGTCATCTTGCGCATGTTACAGGTTAAAGGTTAAAGGAATATTAATTGTCAAACATTTTCTCAAGACTAAGCTTCAGTCAGGTTATTCTCTGCTTTTAGCAAGTGTTGAAGGGGGTGTCTGAATGAATCTCTTACTTAGTTAATATACATTTGGATTTCATTCCAAAGCAATGGATGCATTCTGTAAGTGACAACATTCAAATTGCTTCCTGAATATTGGACAGTCTGACAGTCATGTCAGCTGATAGGAGTAATGTGAAAATGGTAAATTCTGCTATGGTTTATTTCAGAGCACAAGGTCCTCTCCAAATTAGATGGAAGTTACTGACAAGCTTCCATAACTAGCCAGAGTACATTGTCATGAAGAGCAACAGTATTTCAATTGTAGTCTGTTAGTTTTAAACACAGACAACAGGGAATGGTTTTCTTTCTTGGTGTGTGACCTATTATAATTATGTGGCACAAATCATGTTGCAAAGTAAATTGAGCTACAAGGATCCTGATGTATGAATATTGTACCCAGACTAACAGTAACCAACACAGTGTTTGAAGGATTGCAGTTATTTTATACAGATATATCTCAGAAGTGTTGCCAATTGCATGCTTCTTGCTGCTGTCATTAATTCTCTGTAGTAATTGTCCTGAATAGTCACAAAGGCCTTCAAAATACTGTAACATTGTTTACCAAACATGCACATATTAGTTTGGTGGTGATGCTGGTATAAACAATGTTGAGCATCCATGACTACATGTTAATGCTTTCAGCAGCTTGTGCAAGTACCATGGATGAATAGAAGGTTGTGTTTGTGTTGGCTATATAGAGTATTTATCAGTACATTTGTATTTTATTTTCCATTGTTTTTTGTATCCTCCTCCTCCTCTCTGTTGTAGAATTACTTGTGTGAAATGTTAGCATCAGTTGAGGAAGTGCCACCAGGGATTGTACACAAACAACATATAATCTTTGGGAACA
>JAIPMN010000326.1:0-18835 GCA_020650975.1 Apostichopus californicus
CTTGCGGAGCGGGGGGGCGGAATGATACTTCCGCCCCACCATATTTTTCACTGGGGGGGGGGCTGGCGCCCCCCCAGCCCCACCGGTTCCTACGCCCTTGAATTAAAAGTATATTAGAGTGATGTCAGCATCGTTCAACAAAACGCGACTTCTTTATGGCTAGTTTCGTGGAAAGCAAACATTGTAGTGGGCGTGGTGCAAACTATTGTCATAGTAATTACCAAGACGATAAAGCCACAATTTAGTCAACTCAAATTAACGGGTGGACAATTGTCCACCTAGTATAATGTGTTGATCAGTACTTTTTTACCTGGCTGGTGGCGGTATAGGGGTCGGCAACGGATCAGAGTCCCCGATGGCAGATTCCAGGTGGACTCCATTCACTTTAATATTTTTTTTGTCCGCTCGTATTGATTTTCCTGAGCACATAAATGCCTGTCAGTGATAATAAAACTTTTTGGAACTTCTTTTCAATGTTCATTCTTTGTTCTGCTTCTTTTCTTGAACGTCATGTTGGGGTAATATCGGCACGGGTTTTACCAGGCGCCACATGTCCCTGAGCCTTCAAGTTAAATATCAACCATTTTAATTTTGTATGACTTGCCTTCTCTTGACGAAAGACTCGAAAATGTGAGACTAGTAGCACGTCACTCCTTGATGAATAGAATCTCCCCCCCCCCCCCCACACCCGGCAAACAAGCCTTGCCCTTAGACCCCCTTCCCAACTTGGAAATTTGATGTTGCAACAGGGGTCAGATTTTCTTAGAAGTCCAAGGATCGTTCTTCATTACGGATTTCGCAACCTACGCAACTGAACCAGCGCGATTTTGGATTTATGTGAAGAACTGTTAAATCCGAAGGTTAACCTTGACGGTCACGATTAGGGGTCATAAAATAGGCAGACATCCGGGAGTTGTCCACAAATGGCATAAAGCCTGCCAAACAGCTTTACCGCTACACTCAACAGATCATACCCAGAATTCCATACGTAGCAATCCTGTTTTATGCCTTTGGTGTGTTTTTGTGTATACATGTAGCTCACTGTTGTGTTGTATATTCGAACTTCCAAGCATAGTGCAGTGCATGCAGTACATTCGATGTATACATATAGTAAACAATTACAGTACTTCGTTGATTCAGCTACGTTAGTATCGTTAGAGTGAAAGTCATTCGTGTTCATGAAAGTCAGCAAAGTTTTGGTTAAAATTATCAAAACTTTTCGTGCATCAATCAAGTCCAACAGAAAAGGACCTTCGATGGATACTCATCCGTAATTTTGTCGAATTTAGTGACTGCAAATTACTCATCCCGAGCTCATTAGATATAGGCACTAGGCCTATCTAATTTACGGTTTTGTTTAAGCCTAAGGTTATTCCCTATCGTGGATGTAAGATGCTTATATGCATGATAACGTTCAACGCTTAGCGCTAGTATTACTTCGTTGTTTCTGTTTATACACTACAGAACGAAATCCCGGGATACGAAGGGCATTTAAATGGAAAGACATGAATAAATTTCAAACTGTTGGGACACATGTATGGATAAACTATATTGTGGTCGTAAAACTTGCATTAACCCAAACTACAGTAGGCCCTAAGCATAAATGTTTGTCAAAATCATATGAGCCTAAGTTAGCCTGCCGATCAATGTCTGTTGTTTCGTCTGACTAAGTAAGGCAAATGCATATTATCAATCGGTAGTCCTGAATCTCAAATGGCTTAGACGTGTGTTTATGATACCCTCTGGCCTTGGAAAGGCATATTTGCCTGTAGACTATTTTGTGTTGCAATTAGTTGGACATATTTGTAGCCTATACCCTCCAACTGAAATTGAAACTTGAGACCAATCAGAAGTACAACAAATACTGGCAATACAGTAGGCGAAAGAGCCTAGCCTGTATTTCATATGCCTCACAAGAGAATTTTTGAATGGTTTAAGAAAAACAAAACCTTGTTGAAAGAGTTAAATATACAACATTGGTTGAAGTTGCCACATAAGGTATGACCAAAGAAAAGAACTGGGCCAGTTTGAAATGAATGAACAGCTTGTTGAAACCACCAGTTCTGAAGTCTTTATGTGACAGCAAGGCTGGTGTGGGATTGCACTTTTGTCTTTTTCCTGGCTTCGGTTGAAATTTGATGAGGTGCTTTTGATTCATCACAATGATTTCATTGCAAAGAAAGTCAAGTTTGATGGTGATGGAAGTTGCAGTTATGGCCACAGGTAAGTTGACTTTCGTAAGTTTTATGTTACATGTTTATAGGCTTAGATAGGTTTTTACATTAGGCTAATAGTTTACTTGTTTGTTTGGTTGTTATGGCAAGATCCATGGAATTCTAGTTGGATATGTCCATAGGTTAGCTTCAGCTCGAGAAATTTTACTTGTGCAACATGCATGCTTACATTTGTTTCTAAAACTTTTATACCATGCAAGTCAGTGGGAGTCTCATGGCCTAGGCCTTTGCGGCTTGCTTCATTCTATTGGTTCCAGGAGTTTCGTTGAAAAGTGCACAATCCCTACAATGTGCCAAGAAACATCTTAGCTTTAGTCAAGGTGGACATTTAATACTCACATAGTCTTACATAGCATGACACCTTGACAAATGCTACTGTATACAAAAAGTTGTGGAAATCCTTCAAGCAAGTTCCTTCAAATCCAGAATTCAGTCATTTACCCTCTTACCGCTGTAAATATATTTATAAAAAAACAGAAGTAAAACATTTTGTTGACTAGAAAGAAGATGCATTACAATTGCAATTTTATATAACAGACTGTCACATGACTACAGATCAAAATGTTAAGCCTTCAGTCAAAATTTCTGTCATGAAAGTTGTATGATTTCTTTTATCCGCAAAATGTCATCCATTAGAATAAGAGTATCTTGCTTTTTAAAATTAAATGCATGGAAAATCTCTGATACAAGGGCAGCATCATGAGTTAATAACATTTATATACAGTACAGTCCATTTACATAAGTCTGTCTCCCATCACCACTGCATAAGATTGAATACTATCGGCTTCTGTGAAAGTCACGATCATGATTGACATGTTAATTCAACTTTGTGTCAGAATTTCTAGTAACTTTGTTTTGAAGGTGAAAATATGTTACTGGAGACTCCAAATTTCCTGTAGATCAGAATGGTTTGCAATAAGTTTTCAACCCAGTTTGAGGTATACAGTATGTGATCATACAAAGTTGTAAGTTACTGTTGATGTGTAAAATTTACTGCACCCGTTGTAAAACATTGTATTACAATTCGAATTGTGGTAGAAGGCCCGAAGGCCAACAGAGACCATGTTTGATGAATTGTTAACTATAAACCGATTCTGTATGCTTCCATTTTCAGTGTTAGTGGTTGCTGGAGGTGTCAGTGTGAAACTAACTGGAAGACAAGGCTTCACTAATTGTTTTCAGTATGATAAAGTCAATGACAATTGCACTGGAGTAGACTGTAGAAACCGGACAGTAACCTGTGAGAATCCTTCCAGAGGAAGTGATGAGATGCCTGGATGTTATGCGGTTTGGAAAAATTCAAGTGAAAATGGCTTTGAAATTCAGAATCTGGGCTGCTGGTTCACTACCAGCCATTGTCTTGTCGGAACGCAGTGCATCAGTGGCAGCAAGTTGGCTGAAGAAAGTTTCTTTTGCTGTTGCATGGGTGATCTATGCAATGGAGATGTTTTATATCAGCCAGTAGAAGAAAAATTACCAGAGGTGACAACATCCGGTAAGTGACTGTTTTTTATTGTAACTCTTGTCAGGGAATCTTGATGATACTTGGACATTGTTTCCTATTGTATCCCTACTACTGTGTTGTGTGACCGCCTCGCTCATTTTGCAAGCCGTAGCTTTCTTTGATTTGCTTACGTAACATTTATCATTAAAAATCCAACTTTGTTGGTGTTGTTATTGACGTTGTGTCATATTGGAACCATTCGAATGGATTTAAGCTACTTCTGGATGAAGTTTGCAAGTTGCATGGTTGAATCCAGTCACCCCTATATTAAATTCACCAATGACAAGAACCCTGTTTATTGTAAAGGTCAAAAGTCATTTGAGTTTGACAGGTTAAAGTTTAACAACATGGCAAACAGTGTAACTCCAAAACTTAAAGGGTTTCATGAAGTTCATGCTTTGTATGTGGATCCACCTTAATGAGTATAAGAACCCTTCTGGTTTCTGTTAAGGTCAAATGTAATTTGATGTCGACAGAGGTCAAATTGTGTAAACAATGTTACATAATAACTCAGCATTGTTACAAATGCAGGATTTTGTGTCCGAGAAACTATGTCTTAGCCTAGGATACAAAATTCTCATATTGTGTACGGCGGATGCGAAAAGAAAAACTTTGTTCAACTTTGGATAAAACATGTGAATAAAATAGCCATTGGGTAACTGCTAACATTTGGTAACCTACAACAGGGGTTCATAAAAGTTGTGAGCAAGTGCTAGCCCTTGTAGGGGCGTGAACTTGTGCCGTCGAGATCTACGAGTACTATTTTCTACAATACAGTATTTGTGGAGCTCACTAAAATATTCTTGCATTTTCTCTCTAGGCACTGTTTTACTTTACATGGATTTCCGACATTCACAGTATATGCATAGCCTATAACCTTGTGACAGATGCTATGTAAGGGAGTGGTATACGAACACAGTAGTATGCATTGCATGATGTGTAGGCCAGGATAGGCTGTATGTAACTAGTTTATGGCAAAATTTCCCACTTTATAGTCATTTGGTTTGTTGTATATTAGTTACAGGTTTCATCATGCAATTTTTCTTCCGTGCATATTACAGACTTGCCACTATAGGTTTCCGTTGTACACAAGCCAATGTGTTGGCAGGGGTCATTATCGCTTACTGTATTATTGTGTGGTCCTGTACAGGTATTTTGAAGTGCATGTTTTCATGGAGGACTGCAGGGTTTTTTTCTGAGCGGACGCAAACAATCTTTAAGACATTGCGTCAACTTTTAAAATCCCAGTAACAATACTGATTGCTCTAGGAACGGAGGTTGGATGAACATCATTCTTGGTACCTTGGTCCACCTTCTTGAGTATATAGCAACCCTACTGGTTTCTGTCAGGAAGTTCAGATAAATAGAGGTCAAGGTCTTAAAACTTGTAAACACAGTCAAGTGCAAATTATGTAAAGCTTGAAATAAACTGCTTGCTCAATTTGTGGTTCCCTTCCTGTTGAGTACATAAACATCTATTGTTTCTTAACACTCTTTGGAGGTCAACCGTCATTTGAAATTAGGCAGACCTAGATCAAAATCTCCAACCATAAACTTAGATGAACTTCCGACTACTGTACAGTAGGCATGTACTGTAGTTCCACCTTATTGTGTACAAGAATCCTACTGTATTGTTTTCTTTGAAAATCAAAGTTGTGAAAAATGTGGCAAGAAATGATGGACCCATCTGATATGATATGAGGGGAAGCCCCGTACGATCCCTACTGTAGGAGACTAGGAGTAAATCCTTCAGGGAAAAAACAGAAACTGTGATAGTTGATGAGGTGAGCAATGTTCTGGTTTTTTATATACTTTTTTAAGGAGGGGGTAACAGTTGCCCAGTAGACTTCCTGTTGATCCCACTGGAATATATATATATATACTGAGATCATTTGTAAGCCATACTAACTACTGTAGGAGGAAAGAGATATAAGGAGGAGAGAGATGGGGTGAGGTCTTGAGGAAAAGAGAAGTAGAAGTAGGTGGGGGGGGGGAAGGACCAGGGGGGGACTTGATGGTGATGGTTTGTGGGCGGTATATCGAGGCAAAGATATGGAGAAATGTATGGGGTTGAAAGTGGACTTTCTTGACCTGGAAGAGTAGTTCTAATGAGATCTTTGATTACTGGGTCATTACGAAGATTATTTATTAACCCATGGATTTGACTTTCTGGTTTCATGCAACTTTATTGCACATCTCTGCTATGCAGGACACAAATATGTTATTACAGTAAAGATATTACAACAAGAGATCAACATTCCAAAAGAGAGTCATGCATTGGATGGGATTGATGTGTTTCTTTACTGAGCTAAGAATAAGACAGTGCCAGCATTTACTGTACAGTCAGATCAAATGGCATTATACTAAAGGTACTGAGTTTTGTATTTATAATCTATCTAGCGTGAGTAGTACTGTATGCCACAGTATTGCAGCTGTACTGAAAAGTGGTTCCTGACTACAATAACTATAGCAGCAGTACACACAAAAATTGACAAAGTGAATGTGAAGCATTCTTGAGTTTGTGTATTTAGTGGGTGTCTCTCACATTTGTCATTTTTAATCATTTTTTTGTCACCTCAGATTAACCTCTATCTGACATTGCTAATTTGCAAAGAGTTTCAAATTTTCCAGCAAACCTTAAAAGATTTTTACCCAGAATTGAACCCTTTTTCACATCTTTCCACAAACAATAGTTTCAATTTCTGTCTATATCTATTGTACAGTATCTTTCTGTCTGTCTATAACAGCTCTATCTTGTGCCCTGCTGTTTTACTTGGTTGTTATGAATGTTGCTTAAGTTGTTGCCCATGTCAGGGGCTTCATTAATGCAACACAAAAGTTAATGGAAGGGCTTTTTAGGTTCACAGGAGGACCAAACACACAGTAAATTTCTTCTTCTAGGAATTAACATATAGTCTATAGAAATGTTATCAATGGTGAGAGTACAAAATATACATGTTCAAGGTTTAAAGGTCAAATGTAACATAAAGTCAAAACCTTGAAATAGTTTTCAATCAGATCTTTAAAGGGCTTTTGAGCCGATTTTCAACCAATTTTGGAAACAGCCATCAGCTGATTTGGGGCTTTTAGAAGAAAGTGAACTTGAATTTGAGATCAATGGTAATGATATGAATACCTACTGTATCAGTTGCCAAAAGGAAGAAAAATCAAACCTGCAGATCTCTCCATGTGATGCTTGCAGCCTGCAGGCCTTGTAGGCCTTGTTATGGTTTGTAAAGCGGCACAAATAACTGAGCAGACAGATATGTTAGAGGTCATCCTGAGTTTATTGTGTGTACAGTGGCTATCTGAGGCAGTTCTTTTATTCTACCTGACAGACATGGTGCCACCACAGTTGTTGGAAAGTTTCATCTTGCTGGTTATTGGACAATTGTGATCTTGGGCACATGTTTGACATAATGTAAGAGTAAAAAAAGAGGCCAAGGGTCGTTTCCATTCAAAGCCGAACCGAACCAAACCCCAAAATGTGTTCAAATGTTACTTTTTCTGTTTTTCAATGACGAATTTTGTTAACAAACATCTGTAGATTCCAAGAGGACAGTGTTTCGAAGAGGAAAAGATATTTGAAAGTGAGATAATTTCTGTTAACTAAACCCTGCTACCACAAAGAAATAGTCTTTGTTCATGGTACATGACGTATAATAATTGGGTACTGCAGTACTAAAAATCAAATATATTGAGCAACATAAATTGTATTTAAATGAGCAACGTTGTATCATTCGGTCCTTTGATCGTGCTTTTGTTTACAATTGTTTACAACATCCATTAGTGTGTGCGGAGTGTGTTTTACATTCAGACCGAGGACTCCATTGTTTTTTCCATTGTTAAAATCCACGTACCCTAACCTTAACAATACCCCATAACAATAGAATTCTTTCGAGGACGTGGTGATTCTTTAGAAATCACATCCGAGGACCTGGAATTCTTTTGTTCAAGTCCTCACTCAGAATACAAAACAAGTGCACACACGCACTCACACACACACACAAGGATGCTGACAAAAAGGAAAAAACAAAAGAACTAAGAAGATTGGTCTCGAATGCCATCGTTATCAAGTTGAACCTGAAATTTAATTCATATCTGTCAAAGGTGTGATACTGTAATAAGACTTACCATATGACGTGTAATAGTGCAATATTGCTCTATTCAGGGAGGAATCTCAATTAGTTGGCACCAACGTGTGTTGGGTTGGGTGCCTTTGACACTTAATGTGTGTTGAAAGATACAACATCATGTTCGACCTAGGCCTCGTAACTTGAGGGTAGTCATTGAACTGTCGAAAGGAAGTTGTAGAACACTATTCTAAGTTGTTACTAGTTTACGATGCACTTTCCAGTTTCGTTATGGGACAGTATAGTTACATTCACAGCTGTTTCATTACTTAGGTAGGTAAGGCTCAGGTTGAATGGAGTCTGATACAACGTAAATTTCCGGTACAAAACAAAGCAGGTGAGTATTTTGTGGAGTGTTTAACCTCACACACAATAACTTCAGCCAAGATGAATTCCTGTGGGAAGTAATAAAGTGTCAGTATTTGTATTTGTCGTACACTATACGCACATACACTGTGCCATTAGCTTGCTGTTCTTGCTGAAGTACTTTGTTTTGGGGACTTTAGCTACAGTACACCCAGTTTAGAGTCTGTTCACCAGTTTGTTATGGATGTGTACAGTAGAATAGACGACACATCATTTATCAATACTTCATCTTACCTGTTTCTGGATATATGTCCTTTGATAGATCTACAAGGATAGCCTAAGAATTGGTATCATTCTTGCCTCCCCCGGGTCCCCCCCCCCCCCGTGTCCCTTATTGACCTCTTGAAGGTTACCGCCTTGTCCTTCCTAATTTGGAGGCCTGACACTCATGATTTTGAGCAAGATTTTCAACTCTTTGAATAATTGCTTGACGCAAAGTACAGATTTTGCAATACGGTAAATGTCATTACACTAACATTCTGCACACTTGCTATGAACCATCTTGACAAAACTTCAAAACTCCCAAATTTAGAGTCTTAAACACTTGTTACTGCAATTGGATCTGTGTAAAATACTATTACTTCAGAAGTGTTGCAGTCAGTGCAGTGACTTTCAATATATTCTTAAAAAACCCAATCAAAAGCACAAGAGTTATATTCTTAGCGTACAACTGCCCATACAAGTATCAGAAACGATACTCTTATGTGAACGATGCTGTACTTTGACGGAACTTCTACTTTCACTGTTTTTTCAAAGCAGCATCATCACTTGTCTAAACCTACTGCACTGTGCCACACTTAGATAGCAGATCTGTACATGTATAGTTTCCTGGCCTAGCCCTTGTTCACATGCAGTACTGTGTACAGTGCATCAGAATCAGGACTGAAATGTTGATGTTTCACACTTTACTCGGTCATTTATAATCCAACCAATAGCACAGCTTGTATCTCAACAGAAAGACTTCATTTAGAGCATTGTAATAGAACCTTCAGCTCTATAAAGTGTTGTTGAAATTTGAATATATGGATATGTGGCACACAACAAATCTTTTAAATACAATTGTGCTGTGCATACATGTTTCACACTTTAAATTTGTATTGTGCTACAGTATTTACTATGCGAAAGTGTACTTCAGTAGTACATGGCATTACTGCACACAATGAATTGCCACAGGCAAAAGGGATGTACTGTATGTCAGATTGTTGATGGCACCTCTGTGTGTGTGCGTGTGTGTGTGTATGTATGTATGGGTGTAAATGCATGTACCACAGTATAAGGTGACCTTGTCTTGTAGGTGTACAATGATAAACCAAAAAGTGCATGATGGATCAATTTTGTACTTGGTACATACTGTAGATGTCCCTTGGTGACTGAGTATAGGACCCATATTTAATCTTTACCCCCAATTTGGCCATTGTAGAAAATAAATTAAAAACCAATAGTACTAGTGTTTACTGTAAGTAAGTGCAATACAACACCACTCATACTACTACTGTTAGCAATGTCTATATACTGTATGTAGTGTTGTTCACTTTCTGCATTGACACAGAACTATTCAAAACCTGATGAATATTTCACTCATGTTTGACACACATATAATAACATATGACGTCACAACATTGGAATAATGCTACCAACAACTGTATAAAGAGCTGTTGCTGCATGAGTTGTTTGGTAACTGCTGACTCATATGGAAAAATTCACGATTCAAGGAACTTCTTGATGTGTGCGGTTAAGGTTAAAAGGAATTAAACAGGTTAAGGTTAGATCTATAAGTGTGAGTGAAATTTATGAAATTTCTTACTGTACTTATATGTGTTTTAAAGCCTTCATGCTCGTTATTACATATCCTTCAGAGCTAAATATCTCAAGGATCATAACTTTAAGTTGGATATATATACATCACAGAGTTGCAGTCTGACCTGCAACAAGTAGTCCAGTATAGTCTCTGGTGGAGGTCAAATGTCAGATGAGGTCAACCTCAGTCAAGACCTGAAAACCTTGTACACATATACGTGTATTGTATCTCAAAAAAAGGTCAAAATGCGAAGTCTTCAAAGCTTTGATGTTTCAAAGTTGGACAAGAACTACTGTACTTTACCTGTATGAATAAAGTTTGTATTTTCATGGATCATTGCTTCAAGACAAATAACTACATTTGCAACAAATCAGCAGTTAGCCAATAAACTGCATTGTTTTAGTGGTTCCAATCCTTTTTAAATAATTGCTAATTTTAAATCAGTGCCACCAGTGTATCTGCATTAAGAAATTCAACTTTTTTAATATGGCGAGTAACCATTGGGAGGAGCCTTATTCTGGTTGAAATCATAGTGCAAATTGTACTGCACTGTTTGTATTCAGTAAAATAATCCATACTATAGCTCATAAGTCATATGTAGCTACATTTAGTGTGAGATCTTATATATAGCTCTTAATATCTCCACTCCTGTAGCAGTTTAACAACTGTGTACTGTTACAAATGTTGACTGTTTGTGTGATTACAAGAGTAGCCACACCACAAAGTTTTCAAATTCATACTTAATTCTTATCTCCTTTTTTTTTTATATCCATTGTTATTACTCCACAGTTCCAGAGATAGAAGAGGCGGTGGATCCCCTCTTCAACACTATTATTATTTCACTGGTACCTATCTCCATATTCACCATTTTCTTAATTCTGATGTATTGGCTGTGCAGACGTTACCGTTATACCTCGCTGGTGTCCATTCAGACCTCGGAGCCGAGCCTCCTCACGACACCACTGACTCCCACTGCCAACAATTTCCAACCCTTACAGCTGATTGAAATTAAAGCCCGGGGACGTTTTGGAGCTGTTTGGAAAGCCCAGTGGCGCAACCAGTGCGTCGCTTGCAAGGTTTTCCCATTGCAGGACAGACAATCCTGGATCTCAGAGCACGAGATATACAATTTGCCCAACATGCAACATGAGAATGTGTTGCAATTTTTGGGCACAGAGAAGCGGGGTGAAGGCTTAGACACAACGTTCTGGCTGATTACAGAATTCCATCAGCGTGGCTCCCTCTATGACTACCTCAAGGCCAATCTAGTATCCTGGAATAGTCTGTGTCTTATAGCAGAAAGCATGGTGCGAGGCTTAGCCTTCCTGCACGAGCCCTCCGGCAGCAAACCACCTATCGCACATCGGGATTTCAAGAGTAAGAATGTCCTGTTGATGAATGACACCACGGCTTGTATCGCAGACTTTGGATTGGCCATCAAGTTTGACCCAGGAAAGAAGCTGTGCGAGAATCACGGTCAGGTATCGTATTGTAGATCAGTTATTGCTGTTGGTTATAATGTTAACAATATACGTACATGTATGTCATGCATATAGTAACCTGTACCGTAGTATAAAGGGAGGCAGGGAGCATTCTATAGATATCCATGAAGAATTGTCAAGGTTTGATCGACCAAGACAATGTTTATTTGACTAATCTCTGATCTTTAGCATGCTGTTAGGTGGGGAGGCCAGTGGGAAACCATGCCCCCACCTCCACCATCGGGGGGACATCTATTTGGGGAAAAATTTGGAATTTGTCATTTTCTCAACCCCATACATTTAAAATCCTGTGCAGGTCACTTTCTCTGACTGGTTCTGTTACATTAGTCTGTATTTTCCAAATATTGTCCTCTGGTGAGAAGGAGTTTTGCCTGCATTAGATTTGTTTTTCTACTGTTACTGTACTATGTTAGGGACGTATCACTAATTATACAGCCTCAGACTCTCTTTTGTCTTCTAGTGTCTAAGTTCTGATGAATGGTGTTCATCTATTTGCATAATCATCACAGCCTATATCTCTTAATGAACAGTGCTTGATAGTCCCTGGAATCTTAAACTACAGTACTTCAAAGTTGTTGAAGAAGCCTAGAATGTTAAACACAATGTTCTGCAAAGGCGCTACAGTGTATTAACTTCCATTTACTGATTGTTGTGAGACTAGTAGGTTAAGAGTTCAGTAGTAAAGTTCAGATAAGTTTAACTGCTGCAGTGCCACATGGGGTTATTGCACCTCAGCATTGTACGTGAGTTAACCAGGTACTGTTAAAATGTTGAGAATATGCCGACTCTATCTGTTTTTGTAGACTGTCATTTATGTTTAGTGCTGTTTTCTTCATCCAGGTTGGTACCCGCCGATATATGGCACCAGAAGTATTAGAGGGGGCTATTCAATTCAACCAGGATGCATTCATGAGGCTGGATATGTATGCATGTGGTCTAGTGATATGGGAACTAGCTTCACGATGTTCAGCCCAGGACGGTTAGTAGTACCCCACTTTGTGTTGTTCTCTAGAAAGTTCCATTAGTTGGTATGCAGCACACTTCACAGGCAATGTTTACTGTTTTACTAATAGGTATAGCATGTGTAGTATGTTTTGAAATAACCTTTCCATTCCTCACTGTATATTTAAAGAAAAATGCTGTCAAATACACAAAAAGAGAGATAATTTTATCATTTTGAAAATCCAACTGGCATGTCTACAAGGTGAATTTTAAGATCGGAACGTAAATTTCTAAGTACCTACATGTTGTACCTGCATGTACCTACATATAAGTACCTACATGTTGGCAGATCGTGGAAACAACTTGCCAAAACGTAAAATCCAAAAAAAATGTAAACAAATAAAATCTAAATTAAAAATGTTTAGCTAAAGAAACATATTTGATCATTTCTTTGTATGCATTAAAAAGTTGGGATTGAGAACAAGTATTTTTGTAGGTTGTGAATTAGCATGACAGCTCATAAAAGGAGTAAATCGGGTCAAGCACCGTGGTTGTAAATGTTTACTGATTTAAAACATTCACGTTGTGAATTTTTCTAATTACAAAGGAATGTATCACGTAGGCCAACACTAATAGTTACTAGATGAAGTTCAATCAATCGTTAATGCCAGCAAGCTTTTGTCATGAACAAATTAGCTGTGAAAGTTAATCCCTATTCAGAATGACATGTCATTCATTTTGGTCACTGAGGAAGTCAGGGCCTCAGCTGAGAGGTGATCAGGCGTTTAAAGAGGTGTAAATGCATAAAGAAGATGTGAACAATAGGCGTGCCTGCGCACACCATGCTGACAGATGTCAGTTGGCAAAGATCCCTTACCATTCACTATTAAACAACAGCGGCAATGGTCACTTAAAGTTATCCTTGAAACATTGCTGCAGCAACTAGAAAAAAACATGAAGAAACAAGACTAATTTGTACCTACTGTTAGTTGTACCAAAGGATTCTTACTGAAAAAGATGAAGCATTTTAGATCAATCATATGAGTAACCTGTGCATGTATCCACTTTGTATAGTTCAGGATATGTTTTTATGTGTGTGTTTTACTGTGAGGGGTAAAAGAAGAGCAATCACTTTGTGAAATAATGATATTCCCGAATATTCAGCTACCGGATAAAGCTTTAGCATTTAATCTAAGCTATCTTATAATAATTCTCTGAATATACAAAGCTTTGGAATAATGGGTATGTTGCCATTTCTATAAAAGTTGTGAAGTCTTTCTTTGACTGTAAGCAATCAAATCCTTCCTGATGATATTAACTTCAATTCTATCTTACTGGTCTCCATTCTAGATATGCACTCTCATGAATGTAGACTGCAAAAGTTAGTAACATTTTAGCACTGTGTCCCCCATTGACCTGCTACAGCCCTAAAGCAAGCATGACACATCTTTCCTAATGCAGCAAGGACAAAAGACGACTGAACAATTGCGATTGTAGTCAGATTTGTATCTCTTTGCAAAACTAGTTCTGAATTTCAAGATTTGCTTGGTTAGACATTTCACATAAACTAATGCTTGTTAGTATGAAAGGTTTATCGAAAGTAAGCATCAAAAAGCTCCTTTGAGACTAATTTGTAAATTGTGCTCAATGTAACTGTATCCAATATCTTGATCGGTCGGTCCAGTCGGACTGTGGATTGTGATGTAAAAAAACCAAAAACAAAACAAACTCATCTGAATTAAGAGTTGGTTGTCGTTCTTTCAGTATGGTTTTATACTCTCATTAGTGCCCAAATGATGTCGGCTTGTTTTCCCCCTCTTCTTCTATCCAAAGGTCCTGTTGATGAGTACATGTTACCATTCGAGGAGGAGGTGGGCCTGGCGCCATCCTTAGAGGAAATGATGGAAGCTGTGGTACAGGAAAGAAAACGGCCAACCTTTAGGGACACATGGATGAAACATGCGGTACGTATCGTATGTGTGATAATGTAGCACCTTGCTCTGTCACTGCCCTTTACATTCATGTGTGAATGTAACACCGATGGTATTGTAAGAAGTAGTGTATTGGGTGCTTGTCCATCCACTGTTAACTTTTCAATGACCAGGTATGAGAATGTTGGAAACGTAGCCTCTATCACTGTCAGGGATATAAGAATTGGATGGATATATCCATGTATTAGATTATGATCAGTTTGTGGCTTGGTTGCAGGGGAGTGGGGGGGGGGAGAGGAGGGGAGGGGAGCATTGTTGTTGTAAGAGATACTAAGAGAAGGATGCCCAAAAGTTGTGATTCAAAGATTATCACTGAAATTTTGTTGTGCAAAACAATTGAACACATACTCTTGTTCAGATATCTCTATAGAAATGCTGCCGGCAGGCTTTAAGACTGATAAATTTAGGCAATTTCTCATTGCTGATAGCTAATGATGGAATGCTCCTTTAGTACAAAAGATACCAAGAACAAGAGGAAGCATCCCCATTCCCAAGTTTTCTTTTTTGATTCACAATTTGGCAAAAGTTGTCTTTGCGATGCTGATTGAATGTGTGTGTGTGTATGAGTGACACTTTCTCATGTGAACACAATAACTCCAAAAGTACAGGAAAGGTTTAATTTCATAGTACACCATGGAGATCAAAATCTGAAAACCTTTGCAAAACATGATAACTTCAAAATTAAAAGCTGGGTAAACTTCTTGCATTATATGTAGCCCCACTTTAATAGAAAAGCAATTTGTAGTTCACCAGAGGTTAAGTACATAACATCTTTAAACACTATAACACATAAAGTAAAGTGCTGATTAACCACCCCCCCCCCCCCATTTGATGTGTGGATGCCCCATATTGGTAAATGAACTCTGTGGATCCACTTTGGTACAAGAACTATTTATGTTGTTTGTGTAGTTCCAAGGTCATTTGTATTAAACATAGGTCAAGGTCTTAAACCTAGTAAACATGGCAACCAACACTAGAACTTCCTTCACAGTACATAGACCCACCTTACTGACTACCAAAATTCTGCCATTGTCTATGGAGTTCAAAGGTTGTTTGCTAGGGATCAAACCTCAAATCAGTCATCAAACCTGACAAATTTGTAAACATGATGAATCCAAACTTGGATATACTCCATAAGTTGGTATGTAGATCCACCTTTACAGTGAGAATAAGATTTCTGTAGTGGTAAGGTCACTCAAGGTCAACAGCAGTCAACAGGGACAAAGATTTGTAAACAGGATACAAACTCTAATAGTAAAGTGTCAATGAACTTGTTGTGTAGGTCCAAACCAGCACAGGAACCTTTGCTGATTATTTGAAGTCAGCAATGTTTAAGGACTGGTGAATATTGTGGACAATGAATCCAATAATATATCTTTGTTTGTTGTGTCCTATAGGGCTTGGCATCTCTGTGCGAGACAATAGAGGAGTGTTGGGATCACGAGGCCGAAGCCCGCCTCACTGCCGGCTGCGTGGAGGCGCGACTGTCTCACCTGTTACGTACCAGCAAGCAGACTATACCAACGACGGACCTAAACCACACCAACACCACTCCCCTAATTATTGACCTCTCCAACGGATCGACCGTCAAAGAATCGAGCCTCTAGCTAAGTTTTTGCAGTACTGACGAGACACTTCGGGCGGCTTTGATGAGCAAGAGAGAGAGAAAGCTGTCGTCGTGAAAAATGTTGACCCAGAAGTAACAGTAGCACTTCCTTTGCAGTTGTCCAGTATGTTGGCTGTCTCGGTCGGTGGAAATGGTCGAGATGTCTGCGAGGAGGGTTTGAAGAGCCATCATAACGAGACAAGTCATACTCAGGTATATATCCAATGTGAATTCATTCAGAGGAGATTTAATCATTACTCAGGTAGGAGGGGAAAATGTATTCACTCAACGAGAGGCGGCCAGGTGTCAAAGTTAAAAAAAAAATTAAAATAAATGTCCAGCTGCAAAATGGTCGCCGGAAAATCTTCTGTGGCGAGGCGGTTGCTAAGCGACGGCAAATACTGATTTTCAAAGTGATCATGTATGGATATTGCAAGTTTGATTATTAGTATGATGCTTTAGGATCGACCTCCACCGTAGTTCAGTGGTCAGTGGAAGAGTTTGACGATGAAATTGAGCGGCGACTTTTCATCGTCGATGGTTCGTGGTGACGGTGCTGCCACTCGGATATTTGAAAGCAAACTGTGCGTAGTGGTCGAATGGATTGGATATATATACTGGCAAGCATTTACCCGAGTTAACCAGTCATGTAACCTTCCCGGAATTTTTTGGGGGGATGTACAGAAGAAGTTGTGCATGGAGATCCAGCATGCAGTCTAAAGGAAGAGGAATGGGACTCTACCGGTAGCCGATTTACCAACGTCATGTTGCTATAATAAAAAATAAAAAAAAGTAGTCAAATTTTTTTTAACTTGATGTGCTTGGCCAAGTAAGAATCCTAGTGTGACAAAATTATTATTTTTACTAATAATACACAATTTTTTTGCAAAAACATTTTTTTATGATTGCTATGGTAATGTATATACATTACTGTCACAAAGTTGTGGTCCAGATATAAATATTCAACGTCTGCAAAGATTGATAACACAACATGAGACAACGTTTACATGGCATGGTAATGGAGGTGCTGTGACCTGGTTACAGGTCTATCCTATTGTATTTGGACATCTGGGGTGTTTATCTCTGGTGGTTATCAGGCATAATAAATTCATTGATATGATTATATGGTCTCTGTGTAGTGCTAACTGTGAACCCTCAAGGGGTTAAAGGTTGCTCATAGAATGGCTGTCTGGGGTGGCAAGAGTGCCATGATGGTGTTGTTCCAAACAAAGCATGTTGTGCACCGATGCCATCGTTCTGCCATCGGACATAACAGATGAGGTATAGTAGGTGTGCGAAAAGGGCATTGAGAGAATATTGGTCCTGTAATACTGTAGGTTGGACAACCAGAGTATTTTAGTTTCCTAATGTCAGTTTGGATTCTTCCAGAAGTACTGTACCCAATCTCGACCAAACCTAAATGGATGTACAGAGTAATTATATACCGAGGGAAAAAGAATGCCTTTTCAGAGCAGAAGATGCCCTCTTAAAGATATTTGCAAGCTGTTGAAAAGAAATGCTGCCTAATGCTAGTCATGGCTCACATGCTGGAAGGAAATGTTACCTGTACCACCAAAATAGTTGCTACTACTATCATTGTTATTATTATCATTTTTCAGTTCATTTTTGTAGTGCTTTTTGTATGCTAGCTTTTCTGTATGGAAAACGAAGTTGTGAACAAAGCTTGCATCTGAACTCCTGAAACTACAGTAGTGCTGGCAAGATAAAAAAAATTAGAGAGTACAGGATTTGTGCTATGACTGAAATTTTGTAACTTTTATTGAAATATTCACCAAAAACTATTTTTTCTTCCAAATACATAATGTACAATGATGAATAACACCATCTGCATCCTCTCCTCTCCCCCTGTTTTCCTTGTAATTTTGTTGGTTTTTCTAGCTAATATCTCAAATGACAGCTGTAAACTTCGCCAGCCAAATTGAAACTATGAGTGGTAGAGAGTTGACTGACTTTCTTACAGTTTGTTGCCAATTTCCTCTCACGTTTCATGAAAAGAGGATGATTTTTGTTGCTTCTGAATTTCCTCCTCAACTTCCCGTCCTATTCCTTTCACCCATTATGGTTACAAAATATAGCCAGACTTTTGTCATGAACCTTGGTATTAATAAAATTTTACCAAATTCCAAGTTTAAAAGGTACATCTACTGTACTTGTTTTAAAGAAACACATTTTAAAGGTACATCCGTTCTTGACAAGGTACACCCACCCTCCCCCAACCTCCGTATTCAGTTCAAAATAGTCATATTAATAATGGTCAAATTTTTTCAAAATTTAACATTTTCTTTGCATCTTCTTTGGTGTTGCTTTTTATACATTTTTCCAAGGGGGTTTGGTTTGTTGGCTACCATATGGGCATAAAAATTTGACAGGCCAGAAAAAAAAGAGAGAAAAAAATCAAAGATATTGAAGAATTCTCATCTGTTTTCAATTCTGTCATCAAAAAGCCATCTTCACTCCCAAGTTTGGCCGTGCGATGCCTAAAAGTGACGAGATAATTTTACAGTGTGTTTCATACCCTATTTATTAAATTATAACTATAACGAATTTGAAATAGTTGTATAAAATTTGGCAACTTGGGAAAGTATTAAACAACAGATTGTTTAAATATCTACTTGTTTGACAGTGTATGTGGTATTACACTTCAAAGGAAACAGTTATTTCTTTAGTCACCTTCAGATCTGTCATGGTATATCTACATATATATACTATATATATATATACTATATATATATATATAT